>OY987300.1:30782709-30973697 GCA_963920635.1 Pseudeuparius sepicola | reverse complement strand
CTCTTTCTCTTCTCTTTCTCTTCTCTTTCTCTTCTCTCTTTCTCTTCTCTCTTTCTCTCTCTTCTCTTCTCTTCTCTTTCTCTTCTCTTTCTCTTCTCTTTCTCTTATCTTTCTCTTCTCTTTCTCTTCTCTTTCTCTTCTCTTTCTCTTCTCTTTCTCTTCTCTTTCTCTTCTCTTTCTCTTCTCTTTCTCTTCTCTTTCTCTTCTCTTTCTCTTCTCTTTCTCTTCTCTTTCTCTTCTCTTTCTCTTCTCTTCTCTCTCTTTCTCTTCTCTTTCTCTTCTCTTTCTCTTCTCTTTCTCTTCTCTTTCTCTTCTCTTTCTCTTCTTTTTCTCGTCTCTTTCTCTTCTTTTTCTCTTCTCTTTCTCTCTCTTCTCTCTCTCTCTCTATGTTGGAACGTGCCCGTGATTTACCCAATAGAGGAGGCGAGGGGACGGGAGGGGGCAAGACGCGGACGCTCCTCGCGACAACTCGGCTTCTCCCGCTTTTCTCCCGCCAATATTTCAAGTAAACGAGGGGCTCCTAACCTCTATGCCCAAGTCTATTATATTACATTACTAGTCTCGCCACGCCCGCGTCCATCTCCGCGCCGGCCGTCCCCTCGTTACGCGAACGTGTGCCCTGTTGCATTTTTCCGTTTCCTATACGGTTAGCGCAACCGAGTGCGCTAATCATATAGGAAACGAAGTGCGCTAGTCGTGTAGGAAACGGATGCGAGATCTGCATCTCCGTTCCCAAAAAGGGGTTAGAGCACCATATGCAGTAATTATTATCGCTCTGCGACATGCGCGTCTGCGTACCCTGAACTGAATTCAGAATTTACTTTGAAATCTGGCTGTTGGTGAATGCCACGTGCGACGTGGAAAATTAGCCTGAAAACTGCTATGGAATTCTTACACAAAATTCTCTACCTTCCCTTAAAAAAAATCCCACCTAAGATTATTTGGCGCAGATATTTATTTTTTATTGTAAGCAACCTAAAAACATCATATCCACCATCCACAAAATATTTCTTGCGTCTTTCAACCTGACGATTTTTGGGGATATATTTTAGGTTTCTTCCCAGCTTTTTTGCGGCAAGTAAGGCGAAATCACAGAAAATATAGTTCCACAACAGAAAGCTTCTTAATATTACCTGTCAAATGGACTTCAAGCAGATTGCATTTCCTATGAAATGATATTTTCCCAAAATATAATCTTCCCAATTCGTAGATTAGCCAACATTTAATAGTGGACCTCCATATGAATGCATTTGGAAAATATTAAGCTTCGAATTTGAAGTCCATTTGACAGCTGTCATTAAGGAACTCTCTGTTATCTGAATATATTTTCTGTGGCGAAATATACAAATTGTTTTTTGAAATAAACCCATGAAAAACAAAAAATCACTAAAAATTGCGATAGTAGGTACCTACCTATAAATAAAAAGAAAAGAGCATTGAGTGCAGATATTTTTCTCAACACAATAACAAAAAATGCAAAAAGTCATGACAGTACTCACTCGTTGTTCAAAATATTGATCTGTATTTTTTTATATTATTCCTCTACCCTGCAGGGTGTTAAAATTTCCAGAAATATATCTAAGATTTTTGAATAACTTTTCTGTAAATTAATAAATCGAAGCCAAACTTGGTAGTCACTAGGCCTAACTGGAGTGCCAAATTATAGTAGTGCAAGGATCGATCAATAAGTACCCGTGTTTGACGACAGGTGACGATTCTGAGGGAATTTGACATTACCGTCGTGTACTGTTTCGCAGAGCCGTAACTTGCCTAGATTGCGGCCGGTGCCAAATTTGATAAATGCGCCCCCCCATTTTCAGAAATTTCATAAAATTTTGTATATGATAAGAATTTGCAAATATATTACATTTGAAATAAACTTGCGATTATTTTATGGTTTTCTATCACCTGTTGAAGTGTCCCTCTTTAAAACAAAACTGTAGTCCAAGAAAGATGTCAGTTTTGCAAAAAAATCCAAACAGGAAGATTTTTTTCAGGAATGCTTGGGGTCTGCCTCCAGAGGGTCCAACCAAAAGATCACACTCGATCTCCTGGTACGAATTGCGCTCTAGGATGGTTTCCTAAGCAATGTGGGTGGTTTCCTAAACAATATGGGTGGTTTCCTAAAAAAATTTTATAGCAAAATGACCCTAATAAAAGTTGTGGGAAATCAAAGTATGAACAACTTTTCCTCATATTTTTTTGTATCTCTAATACATAACACAAGCATCCCTGAAAAAATAATCCTGTTTGGATTTTTTTGCGACCCCTATAAGCCGAGCACATCTTTATTGGACTATGCTACATATAAATGATAAATTTTAGAATTGAAAATAACGGGTTTGCAGCCAAAAAATATTGAATATACTTCTTTCAAATAATCAACCTTTCGTTCAATGTTTTTAACTTTTTCGGGGCTAAAAAATGTGTGTTCAATGTAACAAACTCAAATAATAATAATAATAATAATAATAAAATACATTTGTACTTTGCATTTTATAAACCTAGAAATTAATACTTCAATCTAATATAAGTGTCTTTTAACCATTTTATTTGAATCTTTTACATTTAACACATATTTTTTAGCCTTGAAGAAGTTCAAAACGAAAGCTGGGTTATTTGAAAGAAGTGTAGTACCTAAATATTTTTTGGCTGCAAACCCGTTATTACTCAACACATCCGTATTACAAGACATTAATATATGATAAAGAAATATTTTTTTTAGTTACCCGTGATTATAAATAATAAAGGATATTTTAGTGGCATATCAGGTAAGTGCCTACAGTAGGAGTGCCGGGTTCGAGTCCCCGCGGGACTGCATTTTTTAATTGATATCTTTTATCTGGTATGCCACTGAAACATTATTTATTATTTTAATTACTAAAAAATATTTCTTTGTTAATATTCTTGGACATTGTAGGTTAATTTCCATGTTCGATACTTGCATTAAGTCGTTAAATGTCTAATTTTGTGGGCTCGGCCCGGCGCCCCTACCATGATGCGCCCGGTGCGGGGGCACCGGTCGCACCGCCCTAGTTACAGTACTGCTGTTTCGTTATCTCAATAAAATTTGACCACGTTTGAATTCATTAAACTAATATGGTGTCGGTGAACTTCGCTTTTATTTCTTCGCATGTTTTCCGTCCATAAATAAAAAGCGAATTTCTGATCGAACAGGTAAGATAGAATACCTAGCTGTCAAATAAAAACTAACCTATAAACGAGTCTGAAATTTAGTATGGTGTGGTTTAACAGATGACAGTACAGAGGACGGTAATGTCAAATTCCCTCAGCAACACCACCTGTCGTATATTTATGTCTTATGGGGCTGCTAGTGGCGTAGTTACGAAGGATCGACATTACTTAATTTGCAACAAACTAGTCCGGTTCTGTGTAATACAACATTTTATGACATTTTTGGATACCATAAAATTCTCTTCAAAAGTCATCTTTTGACTTTTTCCATATCTGTCAGGGTTTCAAGGCAAACACTAGTTTTGTGATGGAATTATTAAAGTTATTTTACTAATGCTAAATAATAAAGCTGTAGGATAACTTAAATAAATATCACATTATTGCAAGAAACTATGACAACCTATTGTTGTCTTTTAAGTTTTGCTTCGATTTGTTCGTGATTTACAGAAAAGCTATTCAAAATTTTCGACATATTTCTGGAAATTTCAACATCCTGTATCTCAAAAGGGAAACTCTTAAAGAGGTCTGTTGTTCATATCAAGTTTTTTCTTGAAATCGACTCAAGAATCTTCCCTTGAAATTTTGTGACATAGGTACTTTATTAGCACTCTGTATGTACCTACAAAGAAGGTGCACCTAGAAAGCTCATTGCAGAGTGATTATTGGCATGTGTGTGCGCTAACTCCTTAGGGAACGGAGATGCAGGTCTCAGGTCACGCATCCATTGCCTACACGGTTGCGCTAGCCGTATAGGAGACGGAAAGCAGGTATCGCCTCCGTTTCCTATACGATTAGCGCACTCGGTTGCGCTAACCGTCTAGGAAACGGAAAAATGCTGCCCGCATGTCGCGTCGTGCAAAATCAAAATGGCAAAGGCAAATAGAAATAATCTACGGGATATTTTGAAAGGTAACTTTTTAAATCTTTCATTGATAGAGAAACTTAAAATAAAAACTCTTGGGAGACCAACTCTAGATTTACAATTATCTCAACCAGGAAAAGCTGCTCCTTTGCCAACAGCCGAATCAGAGCGTTGCTTTTCGCCTCTCAAGAGAATAAAGACATTTTTAGGAAATTCCATGAATGATGAACGCCTTAATTAAAATAATAAATAAGAACTATGTACATAATATCAGCAACTTTGACGAAAAAGTTGTAGATTTTACATATAAAATAGAAAGATTAATATGTGTTGGCGTTAGACAGTGCCAGTGTACAATATAAAAAATTAAAAACGATCATTCCGTAATCGTACCTGCATAAACTACTTCAAAGCTTCAAAACAAAGGTGAGTTTTGAGTTTTTAACTAAAGTTATTTTTACCGAAGTTTTTACGTAGATCTATTTACTATTTATTTTTATATAATAAACATTGAGAAGGAGTAAGTACCTTACGTCGGCGTATATATTTTTTTAGTAGAAATTACCTACGGATTTTGCGTTATTAACTTCTTAAGAAAACGCGAGAAAAAACGGAAATTATTGTTTTATACACTTTCTATATCAATAATTATGCAAAAATACGTAGTTATGTACTACTAAAGACATGCTGGAAGTAGATACCCACCTCGGTACTCATCCAATTTTTTTATTGATCACGCGGGTGTATTCTTTTTAAAAGCTTTTATTTAACTTGCAATGTATGTATGTATGTATGTATGTATGTATGTAATTTGTTCGGGTGGAATCTTGCAACTCAATTTTGAAGCAGATATCTTCAACCGATCGAGCTGAAATTTTGTACACACGTTTAATTTGGATGACAATGCATGATTATATGTGTGACGTCATTCTAAATCCAACATGGCGGATCACCCAAGATGGCGGACTAGTTAAATTTCAACCGATCGAGCTGAAATTTTGTACACACGTTTAATTTGGATGACAATGCATGATTATATGTGTGACGTCATTCTAAATCCAACATGGCGGAACACTCAAGATGGCGGACTAGTTAAATTTCAACCGATCGAGCTGAAATTTTGTACACACGTTTAATTTGGATGACAATGCATGATTATATGTGTGACGTCATTCTAAATCCAACATGGCGGAACACTCAAGATGGCGGACTAGTTAAATTTCAACCGATCGAGCTGAAATTTTGTACACACGTTTAAT
The DNA here is from genome assembly GCA_963920635.1 of Pseudeuparius sepicola. Taxonomy (NCBI): domain Eukaryota; kingdom Metazoa; phylum Arthropoda; class Insecta; order Coleoptera; family Anthribidae; genus Pseudeuparius; species Pseudeuparius sepicola. The sequence goes on along the minus strand of OY987300.1, from coordinate 30,968,381 downwards.
TTGGATGACAATGCATGATTATATGTGTGACGTCATTCTAAATCCAACATGGCGGAACACCCAAGATGGCGGACTAGTTAACTTTGACTTGTGTAGTTTGGTGAGATAGGCGTCAACAGCATTGGTCTGCAACCTGTCTCGTTGTATATTTAGGCTCCAAGCTCTTTGCGCCTGGTCAAGCATACGTGGCCTTAAGTAGGGTTAGATCATTAGAAGGTCTCCTCATTGAAGAGCTAGACTGTTCTAAACTAACCGGCAAACGACCTTGCAACAATGATGCGTTAACTGAGATGAATAGACTCAGACACCTGGCCAAACTAAAAATTACAAAATAAATTAAAAGTAAAAAAATATTTTTAAAAAAAGCTTTTATTTAAATGCGCTAAAAAGAATAAAATAATCTTTTCTTTTAAAACTTTTACTATCAACTTATAACGTCATTCCACAATTTATATGATATAAAAGCTTGTCGCGAGATTTAAGTTTTCAAACTAAGTAAATACCACTACTTAAATCTCGCGACAAGCTTTTATATCTATTATATAAATATATATATATATCTATTATATAAATTGTGGAATGACGTTATAAGTTGATAGTAAAAGTTTTAAAAGAAAAGATTATTTTATTCTTTTTAGCGCATTTAAATAAAAGCTTTTTTTAAAAATATTTTTTTACTTTTAATTTATTTATTTTCAAAACGTAGCCCCATCCTGTGCACTAACCCGCGAGCCGCAACTGGAATAGATACACCTTGAGTTAAAACCAAAACATAATAAACTGATAGTTGTACTGGATAACAATTATAGTAAACTGACATATATATACAGGGTGTTTCATCTTAAGTGCGAACACCCCCGTAAAATTTGTATTCTCCATCCGATTTTAGCCGCGTTTTTTTCTAAAAATAGGCCACAAAAAAACTCTACGTTTGATGCAAAATTTCAGGTCTAAATGTCAATTTTCAAGGCCTACTACAAATTTTTTTTCTAGTAAAAAATGACAAAACCATTAGCGATTTTTTTATTTAAAATCTGACACCACAGCATTAATTAGAACAACCTAAAACCCCCGTATACCAAATTTGAACAAAAAGTATACAGGGAGTTCCATTCTGCTTGTTATCTAAGTTGAGTAAAATAGGAATTTTGAAGGCATCTGGAGAGTCAAGTGCCATGGAATCCCGTCAAAACAGATGAATGAACAACAGGACTACTCAAAGTGTTGGTGTGCAAAGATTCAATACAAAAAAAAACTGTAGTAGGCCTTGAAAAATGACATTAAGACCTGAAATTTTGCACCAACGTAGAGTTTTTTGTGGCCTATTTTTAGAAAAAAACGCGGCTGAAATCGGATGGAGAATACAAATTTTACGGGGGTGTTCGCACTTAAGATGAAACACCCTGTATATATATAAAATCGAGATACGAACATGCCTGCACCGCGAGCACCGTCCTGCGATGAGGTGCTTGAAGAGTCAACTCTGCTCACACTACTTTTCATGACACGTATGTATACATTGCGGAGCTTGCACTATTCGCCCTATAGGTAGCGATTCCCAACCGACTTGGGAGTATTAAGGGCTTAAGTGCGAAAAGAGTTGTCAAGCCGATTTCACCTACACTAGCCGTTAGGACTGTTAAAATCAGCATGGCATGAAAACTGCCTCCAGGGTTATTACTTACTAGTTGCCAAAAGAAATTCCACATATGGATTATGGAGCCAGCATACTCCGGTGTATCTCTTCTCTGGTAGAACTAATTTAATGGAATAATAAGAATCGACAAAAAAATTCCTTGTTGCCAGACTACTTGCAGGTTCCAGCGACATTATTCAGTTTGCCACTTTTAGACATAATCCTTTTAAAAGGTTTTGTCTTTTTTAGAATAATGGGAAGTACAGTTGAGTCGTCCTATATACCGTATTCGATGACATTTTGATGCACAGTTCAGTATAGAAAACGGAGTTTATATTTGTATTTGCAGCTAATATAAGCAAACATTAAAAAACTCGCTATGCAAACTTGGGCATTGAACCTTGAAAATTCCACGCAGTGGCTTCGGCATTCTGCAATGTTATAGATCTGGCTTTGCAATGTTGGAGATGGAGCTGCAAATGTACCCGGAATCCCTTTGTTTCCTTCGAATTTGTTATAAATTATCGGCGGACGACCAATTAGCCTAAATAAAAGACATTTGCAGTGGCCCCTTTCTGGGTGATTATCCACGGTCTTTTTTCCTTGACAGCTCGTTAGGCTACCATCCTCTGCAGTGAGATACCGATGAGAGATAATCCACTACCTGGAGACACATCAATGTGCAACTGAAAACACCAAACACTATCGAGTTCTACATAGAGATACCCTCTGTGATCAAATCCAGCATGGGTTACGTGGCGCGGGCGTTTTTCGAGACGAACTGTACGCCACCGAGCCATAGGTGGAACTGGAAACCGGATACCTCCGCACGGAGGGGCAGGAAAGGGTAGGCATTTAGTTTAGCGATGTAAACAGACTCTCTATCGGGTGTCCACTTTCAAAATGTTTCTAATTATAAGCCGGCAACACAAAAGAGGTGGTGCTTCGATCGCATTACCAGGGCTGGTCGGTCGGGGTGTTCGTATTTTTTTGTTGTTCTTGTTGGACAAGGACGAAATCGAAATGGCGGAAATAAAACCATTGTTGTGCCATAGTCATTTATAAAGTAGACATACTTGATCAATTAGCGCTTTCGGTTCGACTTTGAAAAATAAGTAGAATTGGGGGAAAATTATACAAGGTGGTTCAACAAAAGTGTACACGTGTTTTATTCTCAGATACGCTAGTTTTTTTAAAAACGGTCGAACACGAAGATTTTTTGGAGAAGCGGTCTGTATTATGGTACATATCATGTGTTTTTTAAAACCGATTTTAGGGATTCAATAACTTGATTTGATCGCCATAGAGAGGGATAACAATTTCCACCCCGATAAACCAATTTATTGTTCTCGATAACAACACTACAAGCAAATAAGTATTTATATTGACAACTTCTAGAAAAGAAAATAAATCGTTTAAAATTTTGCAGTATTCAATCAGTAGTCGAAACGAAGCCTGTGGATGGGACATCACTAGGAGACATAATTATAGGGTTATTATTATAAGTTTGACGGTTTAGAAGTTATTAGAACTTTTATGATTTTCGAGAAAATTCGTGCTTCTCTGCATAAAGATCACTATTTTGCTAAAACTTGTGAAAAAATTAAGCTGAAATTTACCCAACTTCAGTTATTGCAAGTATGTTATAATTTTCATTTTTAATTAATTTGTACCTAATTTTTTGTTTGCAGTGTGCGCACGTTCGTACATAAGGGGAAAACGGAAAAAGACGTATTTTTGCGGAAGGTATATATTATATATAGATGTGAACAAAATTATGGGTTTTCCTTGGTTTTGATTTGTTATACGATGTCGCAAATGCTATGGTTAATAATTAAATTGTAGCTTATTAATACAATTATTTTCAGTTAAAAATAATAAACAATAACTTTGCATAATATTTAAATTTTCTAGGAGTACCTCAAGAGTAACCAAAGGCTTGTCCAGGCTTGTCAGGTGGCAATTACATACCATTATTTCGTCTTTGTTTATGAACCCATAGTTATTCAAAGACATCACAAAGGAATTTCCTCGAAAATTTCACAGCATAGTTGACTTTTGATGCTCATAATTTGTTAGTTAGAATTTTTACCATTGGTTTAAATAAAGATGTGGCAGTCAACCATAGACGGCACTGTTTCGGGACGGTGATCCTTCATCAGTATGGCTCACCCGCCTGCCAGTGGTATAGACAATGAGTCTAACAATGAATGAATTTCACTAAGTAATCAATTAATCACTTAAGCAATGAATTGATCACACAGTAGGTATTCTAAAGATAGCACACCCGAAGCTGCGGGACAAAGCGACTGGTCTTGATTGGCAAAGACTCACGTCACAATTACCGAGGGTTCGCTATCAACCGTCTCCACGGAATCAGCTAGATAACTGAAAACATTGGTAAAGAAAAATGTGACAGTCGACCATAGACGGACGGTGATCCCTCATCAGTAAGGCTAACCTGACTGATAGTGGTATAGACTATAGCCAATGGTAGACTGTCACACGTCACACACCTTTCTTTGCCAATGTTTTCGGTTATCTAGCCGATGCCATGGAGATGGTTGTTAGCGAGGTTTCGGTAATTGTGGCGTCAGTCTTTGCCGATCCAGACCAGTGGCTTTGTCCCATACCTTCGGGTGCGCTGTCTTTATAATACTCCGTGATTGCTTATGTGATTAATTCATGACTTAGTTCAATTCGTTCATTTAAATTGTTTTATCTTAAAATTTACAATTCATTTATACTGTTTGACCTTGAAAATTAAAGAAAATATATGCCGGAGGCGCATTTTTTACGTGCAGGGTGCCCCATTTGAATTGGGAGCACCCCATTAAATACTTATTTTTCATCCGATTTTATCCGATCCCTTCTTTCTAGACATATGTAGGTCACAGAAAACTCTTTTTTTACTTTGGTACAGAATTTCGGGTCTTAATCTCAATTTTCCAGGCCCACTATACCTATATGCTTTTTTTAGTAAAATATGGGGAAAATTGATATTTTTTATCTCAAAACTGACTACGCCATTGGATTAGGGATCATCTGGAATGATTTTGTACCAAATTTTGGTTTAAAAAATAACAATTAAAAATACTGCCATAATAATAATTATTTATGAATCGGACTCCTCCCGTAGAAGGTTCATTTTTCTTACGATTGACACAATTTTTTTATACTGTATAAACACAAAAAAAAGTAGTTATTCAAAACTTTTCTTCAGTCAAGTCCACAGAATTTCAAATTTAGTGATTTAAAATGCATGGAGCTACAGATTACATATTTTATTTAATTTGAAAAACTTCTTAAAGATTTTATTTGTCTGTCGAGATGTTTTAAACAAATACAGTTTGTGTGTTTAAATAGTGGAAATAAAAAATGGTGGCTAGCAGACGAAAAATAAACCTTCTACATAAAATTTATTATCAAAATTGATTATATAGGGGTATTTTTAATAAAATTGTTATTTTTCATCAAAATTTTGTACAAACCCATTTCAGATGATTCCAAAACCAATAACATAGTCAGTTTTGCGATATATATATATATATATATATCGCTAAATGACTTTCGTCATTTTCTACTAAAAAAATCGTAGTAGGCATTGAAAATTGAGATTAAGACCTGAAATTTTGCAGCAAAGTAAAGAGTTTTTTGCGACCTATGTTTAACCGGACTAAAGTCGTATGAAAATAAAATTGTACGGGTGCTTCCATTTTAAATGGGCCTCCCTGTATACAATTAACATTTGACCTTAAAAATTTGACAAATATTCTCTTGCGGCGTATTTTTAAAAAATATAATTAAAATTTGCCATTCATTTAAGCTGTTTAACCACGAAAAGTTCAAAAATATCCTCCTGTCGCGCAATTTCATTTTGACTTTGAACTGAACAAAAGTTTTAGCTATGAAACCCCCTCCCTCCCCCATCGTCAAAGTCTAGGTACGGACCTGAGCGTATGTGTGTGAGGGATTATCTGTATTACTTATGCCGTTCCGGGCAAAAAAAGAAACACATACTTTTGTCTTCCTGTAAGGATCTACCGAGTACGCCTACGCAAATTTATTGGTTAAAACTTTTGTTTAGGAAAATAGTATTTCGTAAAACTATATTACATACATGAAACATGCCTTAGTAATACCTACTTTCCTTAGTATTTAGTGCAATAATTATTCAAACCAAATAAGTCTATAAAACCTAAAACCTGCCTGCTGGAATGCTTAGGTATGTGCACCTAAAAAGAGAAAACACTTTTTACCCAAAACCTATTTTCCACTAACTTTTCTCTCAGATTTCCCGGGTTTTGAACAACAGAAAAAAAAAACAGTAAACACAATGAGTAATATAGGTACAATGTTGTAAATGTGAAACCCATTACACGCCAGTTTTGAATTTTAGATTTTCGATATTCCTACACACGAACATATTCAGTTTCCCAAAACCAAAGTATCCCCTTACACGTTCAGAGTTTCAAAATTTCAAAATATACGCATAATGAATAACCTTTGGTAAATAGGAATAGTGAAAATGCAACATCATGTGTTGCTTCCCCTCCTAACTAAATACTTTATTCTCTCCCATTCCAACATTTGCGCTTCACCTTCGCGTTAGCGTGGCAAATGAAATTATTTTACGGATAACATCGTGTATTTTTTTAATCTAGTTATTAATTTGAGTACCTAAATATACTTTTTCTTGAAATCGGCAGTGAAGTGTCTCAAAATCGTCATTAAAAGCTCAGAAATCGGCGCTGAAGTAACCCATTATTGTACGATTTTTTTCAATAAGTAGGCCTTGGCGAGATGTAAACATCAAACGTCAGACGCGGAGCCCGTCAAAAGTGACCAAAAATATTCAAAACCCGGCCAATAAAGGCCCATTTAACTTTTCGTACACATTGCGAAATTGTTTTCTATATAGCAGGGTAATCTTTCAGGATAAATATTTTAGTAGGTTTAAATATCAATAGATTTGTTATGGAGGCTGCACAACAGGCAGCAGTTTGGTTTTTCTGTTCAAAGGCGCCGTGTCTGGTCATACTTGACCTAGGTAAAGCGATCGTCAAAGTCAAGTAACGCCGCGCGCAGTCTGTTAATGGACGGGTGATACCGTATGATTATTTTCTTGCATAATAAAACATTTTTCTTTCGATTTAAAAAAAAAATGTACTTCGGCAGTGAAGTCCTTTTTATGACTCATGTGGTTTATTTGCCTCGGCCAGAGGCCTCGGCAACTAAATTCCAGAAGAGTCATAAAGAGTTGAACTTCAGTGCCTTGGTAAGTACATAAATAACTATTTTCTATAGATATTGACAACAAGTGACAACACTTTAAAGTGTCGGTCCAGGGCAAGGAATCGCATCAGATGTGATCTGGAACACCCCTGTAAAATTGTGATGCGCTGCACGATTTTGATATTTTTTTGTGTGTGTTGGAAGTGTTCTTATACACTTGTGGGGACGTATCGTTATGGTGGCAGCATACTATTCCACGGCCTGGTATGATTTTTTCAATACGATTTTTAGGAAAATACTGTTAGCGATTTTTTTTATCCGAATTTGGCAACGGAGCTTTATTAGGCACCCACGGTAACCCCAATTTTCCAAGCTTTATTAATTTTACATTGCCGATTAACATTTCTACAGCGCTTTAAAGTTGGAAAATTGATTTTTCTATTTTCAATTAAAAATCAGGAATGCTTGGAAATATTTGAAAATCGGGTAAACCTACTCGAAACATAATATATACCAAAAATGTACCATGACAGCACTAAAAGAATTCCGCCAAGTGAGTTGTTTTGTTAAGATTTTTTTGCTGCGGTAAGTAGATATTTTGCTGTCATAGCAAAAAAATTGCTGTGGCGAGTAAATATGTTTTGCTAAAACTTCTTTGCTGTCACAGCAAAATTTTTACTTGCGGTTATGTGGATGGGTCACTAGAAATATCTTTTAGTTAGCCCACTTACTTATCTGAAGCCAGTAGTCCTTTTGTTACCACAGGTGAGTGCAGTCTGCTAAAATGCACTCAGCTGTGGTAACTACTCATTTGCGGCTAGCGAGCCCTCACTTACAACAAGTGAATTGCTTTGCTGAAACTAACGGTAAGTTGTAAGTGCGCTTGCGCTAGCCCGTAGACCAGTGCTTGCCACAAAATATATAGGTTAGGTTGTGCTTGCTAGGTGGCCCCGCCGCAGTCATCGCACAGTCGTTGGTCCGTGTTAATCGTACTAATCGTCTAGACCTATACGGCCGTGACTTCATTGTTTTTCATGTTGGGAAAATGGCCCAATTTAAATTACTATATTAATAGAATTATGGGGGTTGGGACGGTTGGGAAATTGCATTGCCGTCTTTGAAGATAAGTAAAAATTAAGATTTTAATACTTAATGTCCGCTTGGTATAGCACATTATCATTATTATACATAATCTGCACCCAGCTTAATTGGGACAGATAGGAAACGGGATCTTGTAGCACAGATTGTAGTGATAAATGTAAAATTTAAAATTGATGGATATAATATTATCTATATTTGTATATGGGTATATCTATAAGACAACTCGTTTTATTTTATTTTGTCATCTTTGCAATTGTATTTTTGTATTTTAGTTATTTGGGTTAAATATTTTTTCCACAACTTATAACAGGTTCTAGATTAGATCAGGTTAAGTTCTAAGTTGCTCTTTAAAATAATTTCTATAGGTGGTTGGTGGTGGTATATAGGAGCAGCCAATGATTGGATACCGCCACCTTTTTGTATATGCATGCTTATAATGTAATATGAAGTGATCTAAATAAAGACATCATTATTATTAACTAAGTTGGGAATCAGGAACTTTTGGCACTTAGAAAATACTTCTTTTGCTTAACTCCACCCACCAAAACTTTGTTTTTTTTTTGCATTCGACGCGCGTTTCGTTAACGATGTTAACATCATCAGGAGATGATTAAGTCTTAATCAATGGTTAGCGAAACGCCCGTCGAGTGCAAAAAAAAAACTTTTGCTGTGTGGAGTTAAACAAAAGAAGTATCATTATTATTGTTATAAAACTAATTAGCAATAACTAATATATTTGCTGGAGTAGCTAAGCAATTCAATTACCATTACTGACTGGACTCATTTACAGCAACAAAAATTAATACAGCCACAAATAAATTATTTGCTATGGTAGGTAAGCAACTCACTTGTGGACAGTGAGCAGTTTATTTATCATTAATGAGCTGCTTCAATTACAGCAACAAAACCTACATAACCACAATCAAATTATTTGCTATTATGGTAGTTAAGCAACTCACTTGTGGTTAGTGAGCTGACTCACTTGCCTGAATACAAGAGTCAATTTATAACAGCATAGTAATTTTCAACAAATCTGCTTACTTACTGCAATTGAGTTGTCATTAGCAAAGCATGCTTTGCTGCGGTAGTAAAGTAACTCCCTCGGCGCCTATTTAATGCAGATATTTTGCTGCGGTAATTGAGTTCTTACTAACCGTAGCAAAGTAATTCTTTCAGTGTGAAGAAAAGAGCACCATACTTATAAGTATGGTGGCATATTTTCTGTGATCTATGAAGAATATGCCATATTTAGGTATTATTTTAAAAATATAGGATAGTGTTTGTTTCCGTTTTCTATATTAGTTGGATTTTTTTTTATAAAACATAAGCGCTGAATTTTTCAATCCAAATTATATTAGGTAACCCTTCCCAAATTATTACAGACGTGTATGCGCAAAATAGTTAATATAAATCCTATATCTTGTGTTTCCGCCAATGTTGAATTTTTGCTCTCTATGTAGGTCTTCGACAGCATAAAGACAAGGTCAAAAATGTGTACAATTGTCAACAAGGAATGGGCAATACATGTACAGGGTGGGCCAAACTGGACACTTTTAAAGGTAAACTCCTATTTTTGACGGAAATAGACGAAAACTGATATCGGTGTCCGAGGCTCATTTTTTATGATAAACTTAATGGCGAAAACCGCAAATCGATATCTGTCACCGTTCTTGAGTTACAGGGCGTTTTTCGAAAATGTGCGTTTTCGAAAAGTGGCCGTAACTTTTTTCGGGTTGAAAATTTTGTGTTTCTGTAAAAACATTCTTAAAGCACTTTTTTACGTAGAATTCAATGCTGCTACTACATTTTTTTTTCTAGTCAATGGTTTAAGAGTTACGGATAAAAAATATTATATTTTAAATGGAACACCCTGTATATTTTTGCATTTTTTAATAGAGCAAAAAATTACCATTCCAAAAATATATAACACTTAATGATTTACTTAAGTAGCTATCAATTACTAATAGCTTTTATGATTTCACGTGTATAATTGAAAGCACGCCCTTTCAACAAGTAGGCTTTGGACGGTGAGACAATGAAACAACCATGGAAAAATGTTTACTGTTACCTACCTGTCAAATTTTCAGTTAGGCTGTTTAGGCAGGGTAAAGATTTTTCTATTTTTGTGTAATTTATAAACTTTATAACATACCTACAATGAAATTTGAAAGTTATGAAAAATGGGATATACAATCCGGGGAAAAATCATATGGAACGAGCAATTTTATACTACGAGCGGTATCCAGAGAGAAGACATTCTTTCAAACACATTTTTGCAAGATTGCGACACAATTTGATTAATAGTGTTAGAGTAATAGTTAATAGATTTGATTAATAGTAGGCCGAAAAGGTAGGTACGAGTTAAACAGAGATAGGCATTTTCCCCGGATTGTATAAAACAGACTATCATATCCCATTTTTCATAACTTTCAAATTTCATTGTAGGTAAATGTTATAAAGTTTATAAATTACACAAAAATAGAAAAATCTTTATTTACCCTGCCTAAACAGACTAACTGACAGGTAGGTAACAGTAAACATTTTTCCACGGTTGTTTCATTGTCTCACCGTCCAAAGCCTACTTGTTGAAAGGACGTGCATCCAATTATACTTGATACTTGATACTAATTGATATAACTACTTAAGTAAATCATTAAGTGTTATATATTTTTGGAATGGTAATTTTTTGCTCTATTAAAAAATGCAAAAATATACAGAGTGTTCCATTTAAAAAATAATATTTTTTATCAGTAACTCTTAAACCATTGACTAGAAAAAAATGTAGTAGCAGCATTGAATTCTACGTAAAAAAGTGCTTTAAGAATGTTTTTACAGAAACACAAAATTTTCAACCCGAAAAAAGTTACGGCCACTTTTCGAAAACGCACATTTTCGAAAAACGCCCTGTAACTCAAAAACGGAGATAGATATCGATTTGTGGTTTTCGCCATTAAGTTTATCATAAAAAATGAGCCTCAGACACCGATATCAGTTTTCGTCTATCTCCGTCAAAAATAGGAGTTTCCCTTTAAAAGTGTCCAATTTGGCCCACCCTGTACATGCCGAATTTTATCTTTTATTAGTCTACATTTTCAATAGCTGGAAAATACACAAATACTTTTTAATTGTGAATTAATTGAATCAGTACGGGCCGGGTCAACTTAAATGAAAATTTGCCAAGAAAAACAAATAAAAATTAAAAATTGCTATATTCTCTTTGGGAATTATAATATTGACCATAATTAAAAGAAGTTTTAACTTTTAGAAAAAAATAACAGAACTTTAAAAGTTACTTTTTTGGCGGAGATATGAAAGGTTCATTGTTTCCCGATTCGCTTCTTACTATACTGCCAAAAATGCAGTAAAAATCTCACATTATATAAAAAATATGGCCTCATTATAAATAAGGAACAAAATAATTTTGACATGCTTAGGCCTAATTTCATTATAGAAGATAGTACAGGGTTATCCTCTCCGACCAAAAATCCGTAGATAAGTAATGTTCTCCTCACAGTAGAATCACAGCTTGCCCTATGTTAGGGTAAGCTGTGGTAGAATTGTTTCTCAATTTCTTATTGATAAACAGCAATTTTCTGTTTAAGTCCCCAAGGCCATGGGAATACTTTATCATATTATGTATTTACAATACATAGAAAAAATTATTGGCGCCATTTGCTCTTTCCCACAAATAATTCCACTTAGTTTTATACACACATCGTTTACTACGAGATGGTCTGAACATATTCTTTTTTCTTTCTAGCTGGTAGGATCAACTATACAGGGTGACCGTATTTCGAGTCTATGCATGGAGATCTTCGTTATCTTAAGAGATACGAGGTCGGTTAAATTGGGGCAAAGTTGCGGAATTTGATGCCGAGTAACATGGTAAAAAGAAATTTTGGCTGGCCCTTTTCGTTTTGAAAATATTGCGAAAAAACTGAAAATTGTCGTTTTCGTTTTTATTTTTTTAAACGAAAACGAATGGCGCTGGACATTTCTAAGTTAAACATTATTAAGGCACTTTTTTACAAGGAATCTAAATATGACCTTTCATTTTGTTTCTCGCCTCCCTGGACAAAGATATGATGATCAACTTTTATTTATCTTATGGGCGCCATATTGGATTTTTGCATTTTTGAAAAGAGGATTTTTTTCTGGTTAAAATGATATGTCACACATTATGCTTTACTTTGTTTTTCTTGCTGTAATATCAAATTAATCGTTTTCTGCATAGAGTGCCTTGGAAACATAAGCCCCATAATGTTTGACATTTCTGCATAGAATGCCTTGGAAACATAAACGCCATATAACGTTTGATAGTTTAGTACAATTTTAAGTGTCACGGATACTTTATTTTACTGAAAAAATGTCATTTTCACATGAAGAAAAGCGTGACATGATTCAAATTTATTATTCCTCAAATATAAATGACGTCGAGGGGATATTGGACGAGCCATAAACAATTTAGGAGATGTGCTGCATTGTGCCTTGAGGAACAAGGAGGACAAATTGAACATTTATTGTAAAACAGGATTATCTATTCGTCTAGGTTTTTGTTGTTCTTGTGTTTCCAGTTTGCCTCTTTTTAGTGTTAATGTGTTATATGGCAAATGGCGAATAAATAACAAGGTCTCAGATCATACTATCGTGGTACGTTTATGATTTATTTAATCAATAAATTTATCATTAACTGATATTTTACTGAACCGTTAAACAATATTCCAAAGCACACTTCGCAACAATGGGTAACTAGGCTCTAGGCTTATGTTTCCAAGGCACTTTATGCAAAAACGTCAAACATTATGGGGCTTACGTTTCCAAGGCACTCTATGCAAAAACGATTAATATGATATTACAGCAAGAAAAACAAAGTAAAGTATAATGTGTAACATATCATTTTAACCAGAAAAAAATTCTCTTTTCAAAAATGCGAAAATCCAATATGGCGCCCATAAGAAAAACAAAACTTGATCATCATATCTTTGTCCAGAGAGGCGAGAAAAAAAAAATGCAAGGTCATATTTAGATTCCTTGTAAAAAAGTGCCTTGATAATGTTTAACTTAGAAATGTCCAGCGCCATTCGTTTTCGTTTAAAAAAATAAAAACGAAAACAACAATTTCCAGTTTTTTCGCATTATTTCGAAACGAAAAAGGCCAGCCAAAATTTCTTTTTACCATGTTACTCGGCATCAAATTCCGCAACTTTGCCCCAATTTAACCGACCTCGTATCTCTTAAGATAACCAAGATCCCCATGCATAGACTCGAAATACTGTATATTGTATATGTTATCCCAAAATGCCGATCCATTTTTGCCTTAAATTTGGGGCTGCAGGAAAAATAAAAATCAATGGTAAAATGAGTAATTATTAAATTGAAATTTGCCAAAAAATATCCCCAAAAATATTCTTATTATGGTTGGTTTAAAATTTTAAAATATTATGTCATTTTATTAATCGCGTCTTTTCAAAATACGAAAATAACTATCTTCATGTAAATTTTCGTGCTCATTTTTTGTTTACCTTACCTACTATAAATATCTTTCCAAAAAGCTAAATCAACTAACTATTCAAAAACATTTCTTTTGTAGATTGTAGAAATTTTGAACATTTATTTTATAAATAAAAGTCGTAACCGACATTTTATTTAAATTAAAGTTGGCAATGGCACCAGTTAGAAAATGCATATTAGTATGTAAGCTGTGCCGGTTCTAGGCCACTTTTCCCGTGGAGTAATTTTTCAGCGACTTCGCGGTGGGATAATTTTCCGACTGGTTGCTTAAGTTTTCTCTGGGGTCCTCGGAAAATTCTTGTCGACACAATATTAAGTCGAGAGGTCAATGAAAATCAGTTTTCCCTGAAGTCCTAAAGAAAATCGCGGAATCCTTCCCCGGAATATTATCCCACCGCGAAGTCGCTGAAAAATTACTCCACTTTTTACTAATTTTTAGCCCCATAAGGATTAACATGGAAAAGTGGCCTAGAACCGGCATAGCTTACCTACTCATATTAACCTAAGAATTTCACGTATTTTTGTATAACAGCAATCAAATTTATTATGCAACATGCAATCGCCCCCACCAACTCTGCGTCCATGGATATATTACCAAAGTCTAGAGAATACTAATATTACTTACTTCTGTTCAGGTTCTGCAGCTTTTTATACACACCGCACAGTTTTATCAGTTTTTAAATAGTACACAAGCCTAAAATTCACTTTCACAGTACTGAAACTGAAAATCGTACGATTAAAGTGCTGCCAACTGAATAATTTTGCTTGTCGGAACAAAGTCCCTAACTGTTTTGCCGCCGAATTAAAATCGGCAAATTTGATTGGCTGAAGGGCTTGCGCACTCCCAAATAAACAAACGATCAGTTTTCAAAACAAATGGAATAATGTTGGGAAACAGTTTTGTTATTATTTACTTTGTCTATAGATTTTTGGTTGGGGGTTATCCACATAATCTTCTACGTCCCTTACCTTTTTGTTCTTAAATTTAGAAAAAAGTTGTAAATATGAGAATTGTAGAAAATTTTCTTGTGATTTCAGATATTATGTATTCGGGAAGACAATTATTGAATATCGTGTTTCGAAGATGTAGACCAAACATGCGTTTTTTAAATGGAACACCCTATATATTTTTAGATTTTTGAAATATACCTACATATTTTTGCGATTCCAAAGATATAAAATAGTGCCCCTAACACATTCATAATCATTTTGAAGCTCCAAATCAAGGTTCATATCTTCATATATCATATTTTGCCCTGGACCGGAAATATTAACCTTTACTTTTTTGTCTGGATGGTTACGAAATCACCGTTATCGTCTTAGGGCATTGTTTCCATAATTTTTTCTTTTACTCGATTTATCCGCCAACGTTTCGTATCCGAGATACAGGATGTGAAAACATGAAAAAAATTTAGTTTGAACGTTTGAACACCCTGTACTGTAAAGCCGCGGCTGGAGCAAACATATGACATATGACATATATATATAAGGATGTAAGATTAGCGAGTGTAAATGTAATAATTACAAGAAAAGGTGATAATGGGCAAACACTCAAAGTTAACAAAAAGAAAAAACTAGTAACCGCATACACGTGTTTCATGCTATTTGGCAATCATCAGTACGGTGCAACATTAACCAAATCAAAAGATAGGCATGATTTGGGAAGCAACAAATGATGTCCAGGCAGGAGCCAACAGCACATTTGCAGCTTCAGTCAGCACATCCCCTATTTTGGGGCTTGTACATTGTATCTTGGGTTATGAAGATTTCCACGCAGGTCGCTTTAGCAGCCTCCGTGGCCATGTTAGTACAAGCCCCAAAATAGGGGATGTGCTGACTGAAGCTGCAAATGTGCTGTTGGCTCCTGCCTGGACATCATTTGTTGCTTCCCAAATCATGCCTATCTTTTGATTTGGTTAATGTTGCACCGTACTGATGATTGCCAAATAGCATGAAACACGTGTATGCGGTTACTAGTTTTTTCTTTTTGTTAACTTTGAGTGTTTGCCCATTATCACCTTTTCTTGTAATTATATATATATATATATATAAACAAAATGACATAAAACATATAAACATATAAACATATACATATAAACATATGACATATATATATATATATATATATATATATATATATATATATATATATATATATAATTACAAGAAAAGGTGATAATGGGCAAACACTCAAAGTTAACAAAAAGAAAAAGCTAGTAACCGCATACACGTGTTTCATGCTATTTGGCAATCATCAGTACGGTGTAACATTAACCAAATCAAAAGATAGGCATGATTTGGGAAGCAACAAATGAAGTCCAGGCAGGAGCCAACAGCACATTTGTATATAGATATATATATATATATTTAAGGATGTAAGATTAGCGAGTGTAAATGTAACAATTACAAGAAAAGGTGATAATGGGCAAACACTCAAAGTTAACAAAAAGAAAAAACTAGTAACCGCATTCACGTGTTTCATGCTATTTGGCAATCATCAGTAAGGTGTAACATTAACCAAATCAAAAGATAGGCATGATTTGGGAAGCAACAAATGAAGTCCAGGCAGGAGCCAACAGCACATTTGCAGCTTCAGTCAGCACATCCCTAGTTTTTTCTTTTTGTTAACTTTGAGTGTTTGCCCATTATCACCTTTTCTTGTAATTGTTACATTTACACTCGCTAATCTTACATCCTTATTGTCATTGTATCTTGGGTTATGAAGATTTCCACGCAGGTCGCTTTAGCAGCCTCCGTGGCGATGTTAGTACAAGCCCCAAAATAGGGGATGTGCTGACTGAAGCTTCAAATGTGCTGTTGGCTCCTGCCTGGACTTCATTTGTTGCTTCCCAAATCATGCCTATCTTTTGATTTGGTTAATGTTACACCGTACTGATGATTGCCAAATAGCATGAAATATATATATATATATATATATATATATGTCATATGTTTGCCGCGGCTTTACAGTACAGGGTGTTCAAACGTTCAAACTAAATTTTTATATATTATATATATATATTTATATACCTAAGCGTAGATTTCAAAAATTCAATAATATACAGTGTGTCCCGTTTTTCATGTTAACACCCCTGAAAATCTGGCTGAAGGAATTGAACCGAGCAATTTTTTTATAGATATGTCCCTGAAAGGTCATCATTTGCGAAGTATTGGTTTGGCATTGCCGCGAAAGCCTGGCCTACTGAGATTTTTTAAATAGGTGCGTTTTTCGAAAAACCATATTAGGCATTTTTTTATTTAAAATCTGACACCACAGCGTTAATCAGGACACACCGAAACCCCCATATACCAAATTTGAACAAAAAATATACAGGGAGTTCCATTCTGCAGGGTGTCAAAGTTGAGCAAAATAGGAATTTTAAAGTCAAGTGTGCCATGGAATCCGGTGACTGAAAATGGCAAATTTTGAAAATCATCATAAAATTTCGAACGGGTTCTTAAATGGAATGGAATGAAAAACATGGAATTTTTTCAATTCACTAGGATCGGTTTTCCGAAATCTAGCTAGCCATGAAAACAATTGCGATAGTCATAAATTATTAAAGAGTATGTTAGGGTGCCTTGTGCACCATTAAATTTGTTCGACTGGAGTATTTTTTTTTAATTTTTGAATTGTGCTTGTTACTGACTTGTTTGCTATTATAGTTTGTTACAAAAATTGTTTTTTAATATTCCAGTTGAAAAAATTTAAGGGTGCACAAAACAACCTATAACATTCTCTTAAATAATTTCTGACTATCAATTGTAAATTTTGAACAATAAAAGATACAGAAAAACGTTTCCCATAATAGTTATTGAGAATGATAAGGACTTTCCCCAAACAACAAAAAGGTATGTCCCATTTAAGAACCCCTGTACGAAATTTTATTTCCAATTTTCGTGTTCCGGCACTAGGCCTGGGGCGTCGAGTTTGGATCATCCTGTAGGTACATCTACTCTTAAGTTATTATACATTTTTTGTACTACCCTTGAATTTTTATTGTTGCGAAATTTCAATGGCCCTCTACCTCTATGTAACCGATTAGAGATTCTGATTCGTCAGTTATTACGCAGCACCACACCAATCGGCTCGCATCGGAAAAAACGAAATTTATGCGCCCTGCATGAATCTTGGTGACGGTGGGCCCCTAACAGCTCTGGGCCCATGTTCACCGCACACTCTGAACACCCTGTAGTTACGCCACTGTTTGGTCTCTATCTCCGAAACGCTACATTCATTTTTTTTTTCTGAATACATATTATCTGAAATGGCTAGAAAATTTCTACAATTCTCAACTTGTTTCTAAATTCAAAAACAAAAAATTTAACGGAGTAGAATGTTATATGTATAACCCTGTACAGGGTGAAATCCTGAGGAGGTCCCAATTAAGTCGTTACGAGCAATTTCTGTAATTTTTTAAGATAAATTGGTGGTTCAAAAACTAAACTTGCGTAGTTTTTTTCCAAGAAATTGGATGCCGCCAACAAAAAAAAAACGATTGAATTATCGTAAAATAATTGATTTTTTTTAATCAAAATGGCGAGTTTGTTTCAGTTTTTCAATAGACTAGTACTGTCAATACAAAGTCTGCACAGCACGGTTGAATATTACTTTTGGTTTGGCGGAAGTAACGATTTTTGTTTCAGCTAAGTCTACAAAAAATTAGCTGTAAATAGAATGAAGCAGAAATAATAGTAATTGCAGTTTGCTACTCCACCACGCACAAACCTGTGGTTGCTTCTGACCTACTACTTCTAGTTTGGAGTATTATAAAGGTGAGAATTATTGTTGTTAGTTGTGGAGAATCTCCATGAATAGGTACCTTAATCCTAGGCTTCGCCTTCGCCTGTGTTATTGTTAAGTAGGTAGGTACTTTACAATTATTAGCGTGGAATAAAAAATATGGGTACATCTTTTACTAATAATTATTATTCATGTGCAAAAACGTCGTGCCGTTACCACAGTTTTCAATCCACTTCAAACGACGATCATCTATTTTTGGAAACCTATACAACTTCACATTGTCTTTTCTGGGAGTTGCCCCACAATTACAATATTGGCATTTGTTTCTTGTCATGGTAACTGGTAACAACCTCAGACAAACAGCAAATCACCCCTTCTTACAACATAAATAGCGAAATAGCTATGGACAGAATATAAGCAAAAACATGGCAGGGGTGAGGCTACTTGCACGTTTGACCCCCCCCCCCCAGAAACTTTATAGATCCGGGCCTGCGGTGAGTGGAAGAATTTAAATAGGCGCAACTATCGACGCCAACAGTCCGAGAACAACGAAAATAAGATTGTTGTTGGACCAACCCTCATTAACACTTAGACCAACAAGGCCCGGGCCTGGGACGGCAAACTTTACTATATGTTTCACAGCTTTCACAGTTTTGTATTTTTGTATTCTATTCTATCTATTGGTGCGCCATGAGCCTAGTCTTTTGTGTAAGATAACTGGTGTCTAACCTGGGTGCAGGGCACAGGCAGCATAAGTTTTTAAATGTTGAATAACCAATCATGCATTTATTTTTGTTTGTGTAGCTTTACCAACCTGTTATTGTTTACGAATTATCTATTTATATTTTCAATGTTCAATAATCGGGCCTTAGGTGACATTTATGTTGTTTTCCTGCATTCCCCTTGAATTTCCTGGCGGTTCGGGCTGTCGCAAGTAGTACCGCTTTGTGCATGGACCTGTAACGATTATCATATTATCTTTTATGTTTCTCGGCAAACTTTTCACACGATGATTGGAACCGTCTGAACCGGGGAACCGTTTCCCATTGCCTTCTAATTCGTTCGTCTATAGACGAACGAATTAGACTTATAAGTCTTTATACTATGCGATTTTCTCGGCCTGCTTCAAACGCAGGTTGTTGTTGTTTGCGATAGCCACGTCAATCAGATCTGCCTTCTTAGAAATTTTATCAACTATTATAAGGTCCGGTCTGTTATGGGCAACTCGTCGATCTGTCAGAACCGTACGATCCCAATACATCTTTTAGTTGCTGTTTTCGAGAACAGGCTCCGGTGTGTAGCTGTAATATGGGACCCTCTCTGCCTGCACAAGGAGCAGTTTTTCCACCTGATTGTTGGTGGCGAGGTTCGATAGAAATTATTATATCCTTTCACTCAACAGTCCAACATTAATATTATTTTAATTATTCCTGGACCAGCAAACCTTGTTGGCGATTTTGACAGTCTTCACTCATAGATAACTCAACTTTCACTCAACTCAATTTTGAATCTTCTTTTAACCAAGATAGAGGCTAGTTTACTGGAACTTTTTTCCACAGAATACGTCTGTTTTATACAATCCGGGGAATATGCAGATGCAACGACCAATTTATACAACGAGCGGTATCCAGAGAGAAGACATCCTTTCAATTCAAGGACATTTTTGCAACATTGCGACACAATTTGATTAATAGTGGGCATTTTGAAAAAGATAGGCCGAAAAGGTACGAGTAAAACAGAGATAGGCATTTTCCCCGGATTATATAAAACAGACTATCATATCCCATTTTTCATAATTTTCAAATTTCATTGTAGGTATGTTATAAAGTTCATAAATTACACAAAAATAGAGAGATCTTTACACTGCCTAAACAGCTTAACTGAAAATTTGACAGGTAACAGTAAACATTTTTCCACGGTTGTTTCATTGTCTCACCGTCCAAAGCCTACTTGTTGAAAGGGCGCGCTTCCAATTATTATAAACATGAAATCATATAAGCTATTAGTAATTGATAACTACTTAAGTAAATCATTAAGTGTTATATATTATATTTTTGGACGGTAATTTTTTGCTCTATTGAAAAAATGCAAAAATATACAGGGTGTTCCATTAAAAAAAAATTTTTTCCATCGGTAACTCTTAAACCATTGAAAATGTATAGTAGCCCGAAAAAAGTTATGGCCACTTTTCGAAAAACCATATTTTCGAAAAACGCCCTGTAACTCAATAACGGTGACAGATATCAATTTGCGGTTTTCGCCACACCGATATTAGTTTTCGTCTATCTCCGTCAAAAATAGGAGTTTTCCTTTAAAAGTGTCCAATTTGGCCCACCCTGTAGGTACATACATAGGTATCAAGAAAAATATTTTTTCTCAAAATTACTGGCAATCTTATAATGGTTTTAAAATTTATCAAGCGTATAAATTTTCCAAATGGCATAAAACTAGATATATCCATTACACACTGGGTGTCGCGTATACTTACTCCTTGAGCGCGTAACCTGATACCGTGTAATGTGAACACCGAAATAAAAATGAGAAACTTTATAAACAGGAGGATCGGGCTACGAATACGTATAAATAAGAATAAGAACTAGAGAGGTTCGGATCGGGTAACTCGACCCCGAAAATCGCACACCTTTTAATTAAAAGGAAGATTCTGTTGCTCATGCCAGTGAACTCATCCTGATCCAATACAAATTAACCCAGAGTTATAAAATTTCTTGGCTCTTTTTTTGGTTGTACAGCCAGTTCATGACACCCAGTGTAGTTTAGTAGTTTGTACAACAAGAGTGGATATGTTGTTCATATCGTACGAGGACGAGGATTAAGCCCCGCCATACGTAGACTGTATTATTTACAAATGATAAATCCTCTCTGAAACTATTTACAAATGATAAATCCTCTCTGAAACGGAACTGGTTATTAAATAAAGTGGTTCAAAATGCCGAAAATGTGTAGTATGCCGAAAATGTGTAGTATGTGATAGAAACTTGAAACTTAGGCTTAGGTACTTTTTAATTTTAAACAACTTTTTATAATACATGTTTTCTCTAAAAATAAAAATAAGTGTGCGTTACTTTTGAGTCTTTTTCATATTTTCCAACCTCCCCAGTATACGAAGTGAGATATTCAAATTTTGAAAACTGCGTTTTGAGTTTGCGAGAATAAAATTTTCTGATAAATATGTAAAATAAAAAAATCCATATTATGGTGCGTATTTTCTGCCGGACACTGTATAAAATATATAGTAATGAAGCGCCACGTTTTCACTCCAAAAAAATTTACACATACTAGGTTATTACCTACTTAAATTGAATTAACTAGTTATATACAGGGTATTTCTAAATTATGTATTGTATTGTGACAGGTAGAAATTGTCATTTTGAACAAAAAGTTTCCTATAAACATAGGTCTGAAAATGCATAATAAAAAAGTTACAGGGTGATAAAGGTAGGTATAGTTTGAAAAACATCTTTATCGCAATAACTTCTACAGAAGTTATGCAATTTAAATGAAACTTGGTGCAGCTGAAGTGCAATAATTTTGTGAAATAGTTATTTATGTACCAAGGCACTGAAGTTAAACTTTTTACGACTCATGTGAAATTTAGCTGCCGAAGCCTTGGCCGAGGCAAATAAACCATCGTACAATGAGTCATAAAAAAAACTTCAGTGCCGAGGTACATATTATATATTTTTTGAAATCGAAAAAAAAAAAGACTTATTAGGCAAGAAAATAATCATACGGAATCACCCTTCCATGAACCAACTGCGCGCGGCGTTGCTTGACTTTGACGATCGCTCTTCCTAGGTCAAGTATGACAAGACACGGCGCCTTCGAACAGAAAAACCAAACTGCTGCTTGTTGTGCAGCCTCCATAACAAATCTATTGATATTCAAACCTTCTAAAATATTTATACTGAAAGATTGCGTTGCTATAGGTAACAATTTCGCAATGTGTACGAAAAGTTAAATGGGTCTTTATTGGCGGGGTTTTGAATATTTAGTCACGGGCGATGGCTCCGCGTCTAACGTTTGATGTTTACATCTCGCTAAGGCCTACTTATTGAAAAATCGTACAATAATGGGCTACTTCAGTGCCGATTTCTGAGCTTTTAATGGCGATTTTGGGTCACTTCACTGCCGATTTCAAGAAAAAAAAACAGTTTATTTCCATCGATGGAGCGGGGTAGCACAATGGGTTTTATATTCATAACTTTTTTAGTTTATCTTTTTGGTCTCGCAGGTTCATCGTTTTAGTGCATCTTTTCATTTTGCAACAAAAGGGTACCTACTCGTGTTTCATAATGACAAAATCAACCGTTTGTGTTGAAATCGGCAAAATGTGCCCCAAAACACCTGTCAACAAGAGTACCCTTTTGATGCAAAATAAAAAGATGCACTAAAATGATGAACCTGCGAGACCAAAAATACAATACTAACATCTACAGAAGTTATGCAATTTAAATGAAACTTGGTGCCGTCCTTTAGTCGCTGAAGTGCGTGCGATTCCCATCGCCCAGAGGCGGAGGGGCGGGGTAGCTCAATGGGTTTTATATACTTATAACTTTTTTGAGGATACTTTTCTTTTTGGTCTTGCAGGTTCATCATTTTAGTGCATCTCTTCATTTTGCAACAAAAGTGTACTTTTGTTTCATTACGATAAAATCAACCGTTTGCGTTGAAATTGGCAAAATTTGCCCCAAAACACCTGTTGACTTCAAAGTTCGAAAAATATAATTTCAACTACCGCTTTCAAATTTTACCGTGAATTTTAAAGTGACAATAAATTCAAATTCAATTTTTCATCAAAACCCCTCCCCCTCCGAGTTACACCCCTCCAAATATGAGCGTTAAAAATGTTTTTATTTATTTTCTCCACTAAGGAAAGAGGTAGAAAGTTCAAATTTGGTGGACCAGTTGCACTCATGGAATGACATTTAGTGACACTTTTTCAACTCTTGTCTTTATGCCCTAAACTTGACAGATTTTTCAGAAAAAATAAAACTTGTTGACCCGCGCGACTTACGCATGGTTAATAAGAGATTAATAATAAATTCTTTTACGAATCAGATAATCTAGTAGGCTAATGTCTAACATCTAATTACTGCGTTTAAATACTTTTAGGTATCTTTTGTTTTTGTTCTAAATTTGACATAATTTAAGTAAAAATAAAACATAGTAAGTATTCATAAAAAGTAGTAATTCGTTTATGAGGCTTTCACTTAAACAATAATGTAGCACTAATAATAATTTTACAACAAGTAGGTAGCAAAAATACTTCAACTACAATTAAGTATTAGAGATGCTACAGACCATGCCGGGCTGCAGCCCCCCCCCCCCCCCCCCCCCAACCAACCAGGCGAAAAAGCGCTCAACAAAGCTAGATAAAAACAATGCTACAGGATCGTTTCTTTACAAACCAGAATGATTGGTATTTTGTATAACCTGTATTTTTTAAATTTATGTTATGATTTATCAAATCTACGATATCGGATATCGGTGGTACATATTAGTAGTGTGACATTTATGAAAGATTAGTTAACCGGTAGTCGCCACAGAACAGAAACACAAGTCAGACGCACACGCGCTTCGCGCCGCGGGCCTTAAAACCTAACCAAACCTGCGCCGAACTTAAAACTAATCTGACCTGAATTATATGCGCCTGGCTTCTGTTTTCTACTGTCCTTTATATACGGCAGGGCCGTAGATAAAAGGTGGGGGTTGAGTGTTCAAACCCTTCCATTGAGAAAAAAGGAAGAGGAAACATTATCATGGTGATGTAACTTTACAATTTTCTATACGCCTCAGTTAAATTGCCTGTCCAATTTCTAAAAAATTTCGCATGCGACGCATTTTAATAAGCGAATACCTCCTTTTAATTCCTGCTTTTAAAAATCAATAATCATTATGAATCCACAAGGAAATAAATTAATATAGAAATATACCTACCTATCACATTTAGCCCTTTACGAGGACATTTTTATAATAGGATGTGGCAATAAATTTATAGGCACTAACTTATATTTTTACTTCCACATCACTCAAGGAATTCTCTCTCGGGCTTTTATATGAAAGAAAAAAAGAGACAATATACATACGCTGCAGTTTTAATCCCAAGTATAGTAACTAAATAAAACACCTGCTTACCGAATTTTTAAATAAAAATTTTATTGCAAAAAAATCACGATAACTTCAAAACGTTTTAGTTAACCAGAATATTCACACAAACTGACAGGATATAATAAAAATCACTAACAGTGGACAGTGCTACCAATGCCGTAAATTAAAACTTAGTTACAAGGCGGGAAATTTGAATGTAACACTGAACCCTTTGTAACACTGTTCCCACACCTCCCCTACCTACTTCTTACAGCTACTGCATATAGTTAAATTATTATTATTATGCTTCTACAGTTAACAAAGAAAAAACTACAATCAGTTGCGTAATATTGTTTGCTAATAATGTTAGGTTACTTAATTTTTTTTTTAGTTCATTAAAAATGTTTGATCTTGAAAATTTTGAAATTTTCACCTGCGGCGCAAAACTTAACAATGAAAAATGAACTTTGTCAACCAGCCCCCCACAATAATTTCTGGTTGCGCCACTGGGAACTGCTTCAACATTGTCTTGGATGGTAGACCGAAAACCAACAATCACCTAGAAGGTTGGCCTTTGAGAGCCAAATTTCTTCAACACAATTTATAGAAGCTATTCAGAGCGAACAATCATTAGCTGAACTAAAACTTTCTCAATTTACTTTGGAGTACCCCCCGTTCCGAAAATGATATGAGATAGTGTGTCCCTACTTCCACCTCCACATAACGGGGAATCAGTGATTCCCAGTGAGGAAGAAAAAATACGAATGGAACTGCCCTAGAGCCGTTTCTCAGAGATCTGGATAGTGATGAATGTTTCAAGTTTTCGATTTCGTTTTCTTTTATTATCAGCAGCTTTCATTTTAACACATTCTGCTACGCTGTTATTTGTAACTTTACAATAGTTGTTTAAAATAATATTAACAGTAACAGAAATAATTTTCTGCCACAGTTGAGAAGTAGAGTGAACATTGCAGTCAGAATCAGGGGAAATATCATAGTTTTAAATTTTCTGCCAAATAATTGAGCAAGCTAAAGGTCTCTGATTTTTTCATTGAAAAAATTTCGAAAAGGGGTTCTTAAATGGGACATACTAAGGTCCAATTTTGACCGAAAATTAGCTTTTTTGATGTTTGGGAAAATGACCGCTGTAACGTCATCGATATTATTTTCCCAGAAACATACCAGTTTTTCTCTATATATTGAAAGTCCTTATCATTCTCAACAACTTTTGTAGGGAAAGATTTTCTGTATCTTTTATCGTTCAAAATATACAGGGTCAAATATGTAAAAAAACATGGAATTTTTTCTAATCATTTTTCGAATTCTAGATAGCCATGGAAACAATTGATAGTCAAGGGTATGTTAGGGTGCCTTGCGCACCCTTAAATTTATTCAACTGGAATATTTTTTTTTTTTTTTGTATTGTAACAAACAATAATAACAAACAAGTTAGTAACAAACACAATTCAAAAATTTAAAATACAGTGATACGTTTTAAAAAGATACTTTGTGGAAAAAAATATCTTAGATGCAAGATGGCAAAACATAATTTAGATAGGTACTTTTTATGATCTTAGATCTTAAAATGATCATAGATCATTTCTGAAAAGTATCTTAAATACTTTTTTAAACAAGATCTTATATTCTTAAAGGATCTTAGATTATTTTAAAAAATACCTTAGATACTTAAAATAAAGACTAAAGAAAAGAATAAAGAAATTATCTTAGATTTTTAAAACGAACTTGGATACTTTAAAAGATCTTATTATATACCTACTCAAATTTAGATACAAGTGTTAAAGTTTTAAAAAATATGTGGACTTTCAAAGAAACCGTGTTTTGTCGATTTTTGAGTATAAATCAAGAACGAATTAAGACAGCGTGAATTTTTAAATTGAATATTGTAGAGACTAATTTGACTTATATTGTATCTGTTGTAGTTTCTGAGATACTAATGGCGGGCATTGAAATTTTCACCACCCTGTAGTACCTACTTAATAAATGCATTCGCTTCTTTATGTACATTTAATTGTAAAATTAAAGATTTGTAGATTTCGAAAATGCAAAATATCTGTCATTAAAAAATAGTTTGGTTTGCCACGTTTTTATGCAGCACCCTGTATAAAATTTGGTATCACGAAAAAACTTTCATAGTAAACATTTTTATCCATCTCGAAAAATGAGATAGTTGAGGCGTCAATTTACACTGAACCACCCTGTAGACTATCAGCAGAGTATCGGATGAAACCTCAGAGAAATAACCAAGGATAGAGGGAGTAAGAACAAAAAGTAAACAAAGCCAACATCTTTTTGAGTGATGCCGCGTACTCCATTGTTTACAGGATTTCATTTCAAAATAGAAGGGTTCAATAATGAGATTCAATGAAGGCACACCTCCCATAACGCTAAATTAACAAATGTAGTTATTAATTTCTTGTTTGTAACAATTTTAAACTAAAACTAAATTGCAGTGTAATTATAGTAGGTATCTAATTATCACTTTAATAAAATCGTCACAGATATCTCAAACCGCCCGACATGGCAACGCCGCTTTTGCTGCCGCGGGCGCCGCGTCCGCTAACTCAGCGATATTTGTTTTGTGTATTCCCAGCATGTCAAGTTTTCCGATTGTTTACGTATGGATTTTTCCCGTTTTTAATTGTTTTTCTGTTAATTTAAAGGCTATTTATTAGTGTTTAGGATATAGTGACTGATTTTGTATCCAATGGGACGCAGAAAGTGTGTGGTATGTGGCTAAATTGATATTTCTCACGACATAACCTATCTCAGGTAAACGTTGTACACACGGGCCTAATGTTTGTTTACTTCGGTAAATTTGCATAAGATGTTGGTTGACTACAAATGTATGTATTTTGAGGCTGTTGCTCCCTCTATCCTTGGTTATTTCTCTGAGGATGAAACGCTTGCTTGCGACTTGCTTGCCGGTACATAACACCCGGTACGGAAAAAGCGTCAGTGTCTGCATCGGGCCAGGCCGGGCCGTCCGGCCTCCGCGCCGCCGCGGCACTGAAAATAGCGAGATGAAGGGTATACGATATCCCGCAGTATTTACGATGTCTGCTGATGGGTATCGTTTGCACGCCATCTGCCACCTGATCCGGGGTATCGGCTTACCTGATCGCGTTACGCCGATCCAAGTTGGGCCCGTGCCTCCGTTTTATTATACAAAACGCACGCGAATTAAACGCGCCAGGGCCTTTTCCGAACTGGTATGGCGGCGCCACGGGCGCTCAAGCCCTCCGGGCTGGACCTGTGAGGACCGAGGGGTCGTTGGCAGATTCACGAAAATAGGTGTGGGGTGCGAGTGGCATGTCCAAAGGGTAGCTTCGCGTTCGCGGGTCCACGTTCTAAACGAATTTGATCTTATTGGATATTCGTCATAGTAAGAATATCTTTATTTAGTTTAAAGTCGATGTACAACTCTGTTCAACGAATGTTCCATACCTACTTCACAACTCCCGTCCTTGTCTAACTCGTGAATATACGACCGATATCCATCGTAGTCTCGTGAATATACGACCGATATCCATCGTATATTCATGAGTAAGACAAGGACGGGAGTCGAACAGTAGTTTAGCTTATTTTCTGATGAGTTCTGGTCGACAGGGGGCGGGTTTTAATTTTTTTATCTGGGTGCCCGGTGCCCGGTCATAACCAAAACAAATCTTTTATTGCCCCCTGCTATAGTCAGTTTAAGTCATTCGAAGTTATCGACTCTTCTATTTAAACTTTTTATGGGTCTGGTGAATAAAATTTAAAAAACGCTTTTACTTCACTATTTTTAAGTTATTACTTGTCTTGACGTTAAGTAGACACTTAAAATTCGGTGAATGAAATAAAGTAAAGGCTCCTACTTGAAAGTAAAGTTCTCGTTTTTAAGTATGGTTGGTCAGTGCTATACTCATCATAAGAATTTTAATGAGAATTACTGTTTTTATCCATGTTTTTATCCATGTACAGGAAACAATCTCACCCCCTAAACTCTTTAAGTTTTTGGCAAACAAAATCTGTTCAAACAAAAGTTACAGCATATTACAAAAAGTTTTTTAACAGCTATACTATGAAAATATAGGGGTTTATAAAAAACAGGGCAAACCAACCTTTCGTTTATTTTATGTGAACGCCTTTCAAATTTTCAGCTTTTTGAAATGTAAGAACTCGAGAAAAGTATAAAACTTTATACTAATATCTGTTACTCTCTTTGAAGCATTAATTTTCGAATTTTGTACTAAATCTATTTAACTTGGATTTGAGGATCTCGTACACCTTATAAAGATAGATGATCAATATAATAATAATAAAAAAAATATTTGATGTAACCAAAAGAATTTCACATTAAAATGCTAGAATATTAAGTGTAATTTTAGATATTTCTGAAATTCATACATAAAATATATTTTTTTTACAAGCGTGCGGAAAAGTACACTTTTCCGCACGCATTTTAGTTTAGAAAGTGTCATTTTTCCGCACTAGTGCGGAAAAGTACTTTTCCGCACTACTTTTCCGCACTAGTGCGGAAAAGTGACACTTTCTAAACTAAAATGCGTGCGGAAAAGTAAATGCGTGCGGAAAAGTGTCTTACTCCACACGCTTGTAGAAAAAATAGTGTTCCTAACTCTTGCGGAAAGTATCTTTTCCACACTCGATTTCTTGGCTGAACTCCGCTACGCGTCGTTCAGCCAACTGCAATCGCGTGCAGAAAAGTGGCACTTTCCGCACTTGTTAAGAAATATACTATATCTTTTTTAGGAAGTCAATAAAGTCTGCTTTAAGATTGATAACACCACCAGTATTTACTTGAGCCTAGGAAGTGAATAAAGTATTGACGAGTAAACACTTACGAGTAAAGTCTTGGCAAGAAACGTAATCTGTCACAAGTGAAAGCACTCTCTTATTGACAAGATGGGCGATCAAGTACTTTTACTCGGGAGTGATCGCTTATAGATATTTCCTTATTTTATATTCACAAGATCCATTGTTTTATTGGCAAGAAAAATACGTCAAAATAAAATAAAATATATTTTCCAAATAACAAAAAACAAAACAATCTTATAACTGAAGCAAAACAATAACAAATAAACGTAATATTACATTATTAATAAAAAAAAATCAATGTTTATTGATTGAGCGACGTGTAGGCGATTATAGGAGGGATTCAACAGGCAATATACAGCTACATAGCCATAGCGATGTTATATTTAAATTTTTTAAAAGTGTGTGATTTTTTTACCACTCGTTTGTAAGGGTGCAATGCACCCATTCATATGATCTTTATGGGTGCATTGGCCCCGTTGCCCCCGTTTAGTCGCCGCCCTTGGTGGTCGATGGTAAGTAAGGGAAAATTTGTATTTCGTAAATAACTGTAACCGGAAGATCCAGGCTCAAACTTTATTTTCAGTACCAATTTCAATTGTTTCTTGAATCCACAATTTTTTCTTACAGTATACAAGGTATCTACTTTTATACCTATACAAATAAATTAGAAACCTTTATTTGTGGAGATATTTGCCTGAACTTTTTTTGTTTGAAAGGTCTTAAAAATCCGCTAATTGTAACCTTCCTACGATTTTTTAGACCCCTCCATTTTCACTATTTAGCGATTTTTTATTTAAAATCTGACATCATATTGTTAATCAGGACACAAAAACCCCTATATACCAAATTTTAAAAAGAGAAGGTTCCTATACCGGGAGTTTCACTCTACAACTTGCAAAATTTAAGCAAAAGAAGAATTTTATAAAACGGACCATTCAAAGTGTTGATGTGCAAAATATACAAGGTGTTTTTCTCTTTTTCATCTCACATGCTGAATTTTTTGAAACTTTTTTGAAAATCGTGTATATCAAAACCGCCCCAGACATTATAAATGAACTAAGTCTACAGAAGGCTTACCACTCGGTAGGTCCAGATGAACTAATGTGGTGGATTAATGCACAGAGGGGCTAATACGTTTTAATAATAACACACTCGTGCACGGGCGTAGCCAGGATTTAGTTTTGGGGGGGGTTTAGTTTGAGAAGTAAATAAAACAACAAAAATATACTTACATGAAATTTAATATCTATATATTCATCCGAAAAACTACGACATATTTATAAAGTTCTTAACTTTAAATGAAATGGATACATTAATTTCGTTCCTCTGCGCTAAATCTAAAACCATTAAAGAAGAAATCTTCGGCTTTTTCTTTTAAATATATCCACTACTTCATCTGCATGAATTTCTGTTCCATAGTGAATGTTCATGAACCATTAAGTCTGTTTTCACTTGTAGTGTTTCGTAAATAGTTTTTCAGTCTCCTTAGGCTCGAGAAAGACCTTTCTGGGGTAGCAGTGGATACAGGAATGTTAGCCAAGATTTGTAGTAATGTGTAAATATTAGGATAAAGGTTTTTATCGCACATATCTAGGCATTCCAAACTAGATTTCGGGGTAAGCAGTCTTCTTATCAGCATGCAAGGTAGCTGAAGCTTTTATAGCTAAATCCAAATTTGTTTCTTTATTAGAAACCGTTTGACCTTGACTACACCACTTTTTCCAGTAGTCCATACCTTTAGGTTTATCACCCTTCCTTTTTTTCCCCTCCATTTTTCGACAGTAATAATGATTCACGTATCTATCCTTAACAAGGTCATCGAATAACAGTGCACTAAAATTACTCACTTACACGGTACACTTAATTCTCTTCACTATTCGTTCACCACTTTTCACTTTTATTCGCTTCGAGTTCGCATGGAACAATACTGCCGTAAGCGCGGTCACGCGCCGCGGCGCCGCTTATATAGCAGCCCAGTAGCCGTCCAGAAACTTCCACGAACTTCCACAAAGTTCCGCTCATTTCGACCTAGGGGCGTGGCGAATAATCGAGAAACAACGCAAAGTGTCCCTACAATACAAAATAGTTCGGCTGCAACTGCGTCTGCCTCTCATCAAAAGATGGCGCTAGGCGCTACTATTACTACATAATATATTCAAACGTAATAATAATTTAACTCTTCACTCCTCGTATTTTTTCGGTATAATATTAGGTAATATTTTGCTTATTTCGGGGGGGGGGGGGGTTGAACCCCCGAAACCCCCCCCCTTGGCTACGCCCGTGCACTCGTGGTTAATTAAAATAAATAGGTGGGTACCGTGGAGGGTACCTACTTTCGGAATGGGCTTTTTTACTTTTGGTTTTTAGTAAAAATTATGTATTTTAAATCTTTGAATCTTATTCTAGCCCATGTCTTATCCATTCCTTCTTTATAAAACATTAAGCAGGGAAAACAAAACAGTGCATTTCATTTTCCGCAACCCACATATCCACTACTTGTTCTTGCTGTACATATTTCTAGGAAAGTGCCGCGTAAAATTCCAACTTGCAACTTTATCCGGTTGAAATAATTGCAAATTTGAAGTTGGTCTCCCCACGAGTTTTTATTTCAATTTTTTCTGTCAACGGAAGACTTATAAAGTTCTGCACACTATTTTTCATTTTGTTCACTTCTTATAGAACACGCGAGGCACTAAGATAAGTTTTGCAACGACGCGACGAAGAGGCACAGGCGCGTGCCCCGCATTCATTGCCGGAATGACTGGGACTGGGGCTCAAGAACCGAGAGCCTTCTCGTACGCTATAATCGAGTGTAGATGCAGCGGCAGAAGCAGCTGACTCGGCCCGATCGCCCCCCTTTCCTGGCGGAATCGCGGCTCAAATATTCATAGCCGCCAATCGACGATTTTACGGTATTATTAGGCAGAAACTTTATTGAGAAAGATCCAATAATTTAAATTCCTTGGTTGGCATTTTGTAAAAAATAAATTACTTTTGTGTTCATTAATATTTTTTTAAATACTTCCAGAGCATTCTTGACCAGTATAAAATTTCATAAAAATTCATAATTTTGAGAATGCCCAGAAAAATCCCTGTATACTTTGTATATGCGGGACTTTAAGTTTCCTGATTAACGCAGTGATATCAAATTTTAAATAAAAAAAATCGCTAAAGAGTTTTAATGAAAATAGGGGGTGTAAATAAATCGTAGCCGGCCTGGATTCGCATTTTCACAACGGTGGGAAGATCAAAAGAAGCGATTTTTAAGACTTTTCATACAGAAAAAGTTCAAGCCAATACCTCCAAAAATAAAAATTTAATGATTTAGATTTATAATTTTCATTAAAGACTTCTTTTTCTTTCAGATTATTGTCTTCACTATACCTGGACAAAGTTGAGCTACAGTTTTTCTAATAATACATTCAAGGTTTGCAATTTTTAAATGTAGATTACTATATTCTCGTAAGTAATATCATAAGGGCATCTAATTTTTCCGAAAAAAATCGAAAAAACACGTTGCTAAGTAATATTTTAACAAGAAGCATGAGTGCTGGTGGCAACAAAAATCCGAGTCGGCATTTAGGGTTAGTTTCATTTCGAAATCACTCCGCCAAAGTTTACAGAATTATTTTATTCTGTAAACTTTGACTCCGAAAAATAATACTAAATTCATGTATAAATAATATATAGCTACATTTCCTGTCAAATTTTAATATTTTAATAGCAAATTAAATTATTCTTTATCATAAGAAACATGATTTATACATTTTTATAAAAAGCATTAGCATTTTTTACAGTTGATGTCTTAAATTGACACAATGGTTATTAAGTTCATACCAACCGACAAATCAGGGGTGTGCCAGGGCGGTAGGTATTTCATTTTTTCTCCCAATTTGTTGTTTACGCAAAATATTGCTACTCCTTCAAAAGTTATTTGTGTCGGCCTCTAGAAACAATACAAAAATAAATCGGTTTCGTTTCGATTCGACTTTTTGTAACCGTCTGAAAATTCAGCATACCCAATAAGCCCTAATATGTCCATCATTTTTCCTGCCATTTCAGGCAATCTAGAGAGTTTAGTAAATGTCAAACGAACTGTCAATTTGAAAGTTCATTAAAAATGTCCCGTTTGTTGAAGTTCATTTGTTTCATAGCCACATTTAGTTTATTATTACAAATCCAAAAAAAACTTAAAGAAAAACTACTTTCTGCCAGTCATAATGTCACTTGTGAAGCATCTTTGGCTTCAGTAAATCGAGGAGAATCCGAAACTTAAATAATATACAAAGTATTTTCTAAAATTTATTTGTGGCGTAAACAGATCCATTGAATTTAATTGGGTTTTTCGCCACTAAACTGGTTAAAAGACAACTTCTTCAAGTTGCCTGGAAAATTAATAAATTCTTAACAGTAAATGAACTAAACTTTGAACTTGTAACTCAAAAAATATCTTCAAAAAATTTGTTTCCTGAGCTTTCGGAGAAAAAATCTTACTACTTTCTCAAAGATCATACAACGTCAAAGTGAAATGACATATTAATAAATTTCAGGTTAAAATGTCATGACAACAAATACAATAGCCTAGCCACCTGTCTGATATTGTACCCTGTGTTCTACCTAATTATTTATACTAACTTCTCTTTGAATAAGTGGCAATAATATTTTACTGAATTCCACTGAACATTCAGCAACACAGTTTCCTGTATTTCCTAGAATAAATGCTGATTCTTTAATTTTTCGTCTATTTCCTACTTCTTCTTTGAGAATTGGTTTGGAACTATCCCACAAAATCCTATGATTTTTATTAAAAGAGTGTTCACATCTTCGAAATTTGATTTTGCCTGATATAATTTTTATGTTCTTTTAAACGAACGTTAAATGGCCTAGAAGTCTCCCCAACACAGAACTTTCCACATTCGCAAGCAATTTTATAAATGCAATTTTTTGAACTTTGTACCTCATTAAATGGTTTCGTTTTAACTAGCATCGATCTTAATGTATTTTTGGTTTTAAATACTGTTCTGAAATTAAAACGATTGCCTATGCGTTTTAGCTTATCTGATAGTCCCGGAATATGAGGAATAATTCAATTTACTTGTCGGTCCACCAGATTTATATCTCTAATTCTATTAGCATTGTTATTTTGTTGGCAATGCTGAAAAACTTGCTCAATAAATTCAGTAGGATAACTAAAACTATTCTTCTCAAGAACATGTTTTATATGTTTAATTTCCTCCTCGAATTTTGTGTTATTAGAACAAATCTCTTTAGCCCTGTCATACAAACTTTTAATTACTCCTTTTTTAACACTAATATGATGTTTGGAATTAAAATGGAGATATCTGTTAGTATGTGTTGGTTTTCTATAGACACTAGTTTCTATACTATCTGATTTCAATATAGAAACATCTAAGATCGATGCTAGTTGAAACGAAACCATTTAATGAGGTATAAAGTTCAAAAAATTGCATTTATAAAATTCCTTGCGAATGTGGAAAGTTCTATGTTGGGGAGACTTGTAGGCCATTTAACGTTCGTTTAAAAGAACAGAAAAATTATATCAGGCAAAATCAAATTTCGAAGTCGAAAATATGTGAACACTCTTTTAATAACAATCATAGGATTTTGTGAGATAGTTCCAAACTAATTCTCAAAGAAGAAGTAGGAAATAGACGAAAAATTAAAGAATCAGCATTTATTCTAGGAAATACAGAAAACTGTGTTGCTGAATGTTCACTGTTCAGTGGAATTCAGTAAAAGTTAGTATAAATAATAAGGTAGAACACAGGGTACAATATCAGACAGGTGGCTAGGCAATTGTATTTGTTGTCATGACTAAAATTTATCAATCTCTCATTTCACTTTGACGTGACATGATCTTTGAGAAAGGAGGAAGATTTATTCTCTGAATGCTCAGGAAACAAATTTGTTGAAGATATTTTTTGAGTTACAAATTCAAAAATTAGTTCATTTACTGTTAAGAATTTATTAATTAATTTATGGAGAGTGCCAACGATATCCTGAAAGACAATGTCCTGCAAGAAATTATTTCCACCGCCTGGAAACGTAATTTAGAATAGAGCCAAATGGAGCCGTAAATTGTTATTCGATCTTGTGTAAGTTTGCGGCATTTTGCAAGCACTATTTTCAAAATTGCTGTAGTTGACAACACATTGATACCGTAGCGCGTTCAGAATTATAAGAGAAATATTTTTCTGAAGACAGACGATTAGACAGTTCATTAAAAATGTCCAGTTTGTCGAAGTTCATTTGCTTCATAGCCACCTTTAGTTTATTATTAAAAATCCAAACAACTTAAAGAAAAATCACTTTCTGTCAGTCAAAATGTCACTTTTGAGGCATCGTTCGTTTCACTGAAGCGAGGAGAATCCGAAACTTAACTAATATACAAAGGGTTCCATTTAAGAAACAAAAGTGAATGTCACTTCCTGTAAAACCGGAAGCGGTTTTATACGTCAAAAAGTGACATTTATAAAGTAATATCAACGTCCCAAATATCAAAATTTTATCTCAAAAAAACCGAGGAAAAAAGTGGGGTGCACCATGATTCAGTTCCACTCTGTAGATACATATATTTATAAAAAAAATTGATTGAGTTTTTTCGTCTGTGCAAAAAGGTATATGTGCAGTTATGTATCACTCGTTTTACCTCATGTAGGTGATTCGAATAAATTAAATAAAATTTTCCTCTAGTATCAACCTTGTTCCGCCTATGAAATCTGTCCCAAATTACCAAAATTGATATTACTGCAAAAATTGCATTTTTTTCTTAATTTTGATGTTTTTCGAGTCAGGAATGCAAATGCAAAATTGCAAAATTAAGGCATTTTGCATGTCTACTATTTATTTCTACAGATATGTACTCAAATAAAAAATTATTTGTCAATGTCAATCTTGCATTAAAATGCCAGATAATTTAAGATCATAAAAAAAAAACAAAATGTTTAATGTAAATGAAAATGGATTTTCCGAATTTTCGAACGGGAGGAGGCATGAAACCTTTGCGGGTATACCTTAAGTTCAATGTAATTTGTTTACTGAATCAACAAGTGGTAAGTATACAAATTTGGACTATGGGGAAATGCAACCATATTTTAAGGGCGAATACTCATCATCATTTATAACATTTTTTCCTATATAAGGTATACATGCAAAGGTTTTTTTCATACAGGGTTAACTATCACTGAGTACAAAAAGTTTTATGGTAGATAAAGAAAAATTAGACTTGCCAAAATAAATTTTCAAAAATTTTCTAACATTTGTCTTAAGCCCAAAAAAATTTTTTTTCAAATTGTTTAAAACCCCTCAAAAAACGCCGCCTATGGACGCCCGCCGAGACCTGTCTTAAAATTTCGCCTTTGTCAATGGTAGTGCCAGGTAGTGAAATAGCGCGGCGTTGCCACGTCTATCAATTTATCCGAGGATTCATCACGAAATTTCGATTTCCTGTTGGAAACGATTACTTTCTAAGGAACATGTAGAATGCCTATGAAACACCTACCTTACTGACATTTCCAGGATTGAATATTGCACCATTTTCTGTTTTCTTGCTTTTTTACATAAAAAGTCACACAGCACTACACAACACAATATTCACATTTTCTAAATCTGTTGGGAACCTCTTGGTTGCCCTCAGCCATTCCTTTTGTTTGGAGCGAGGTACTCAGCCTGGCGACCTCGACGAGGTGGATCCCCTCCGCCAGGAAAACCCCGAAGGGTAACCAAAAAACACAACTGCAAAGCACTGCAGTAGCTGTTCAAAAAGGCTGCCGTTAACCTCGATGCACAAATTCACTCGGTTAATTAAAGAAGTCCGGATACGTGCAAAAAGTCCATGATTATTCCTGATTTGATCAGCTGCACCTTCAATTCGTTCACGTAACTGCTGCTCGTTGTCGATTTCCTGTTCGTACACAATCGCCTTCACGTATCCCCAAATACAAAAATCCATTGGATTCAAGTCTGGTGTCCCAGATCCCAACATTTAATTAGTTATTAGTTGTATTGTTAATTCTAAGCGATAGTAGTCCAATAAGATGTATGGGTAGTGCTGATGCACGATACACAGATAACGGTATGCCCGCGCGCAGGTGCTGTGACCTCAACGGTGACGCTTATTCGACAAAATCATGACTACCTTTATTTTTAAACTGAAATTTGACTCGTTTATAGTGAGCCAGGCAATTTAACTTTACATGAAATTGATACCTGACGTATGTCAGTGAGACTAATATCAGGACTATTTTTGGTAAGTTGGCCGCGCTTTTGTCGATGTGACGTAGGTACGCAGAAGAGTTTAATTTTCCTTCTCCTAGCTAGCATACCGTTTTCTGTGTATCGTGTGCTGATGTTGAAATTCAGGTGAACGCACTGGGATGGGAAACCTTTGATTTAATTTAGGCGATAGGGGAAGTTCGCGTCGTGACTTGCACGGGAGAGCCAAGAGGGGAGGACAGTAATGGAGTAACGACACACGTGTAGCACCTCGCTTTCGCGGGTCCCGTTGTTTTTGGGACTAAAAAGGCGGAGAAAAAGGGAAGCTGGAGTGTAGTGAGAAGCCTCGAGCATCGCCCGAAGCAGGAGAAGGAAAATTGTGGAGAATTTGGAGACGCCCTGTGCCGCGGATACAGGAAATTAAGGTGTTGCCACAGCGAACCGACCGGTACTCGACGCCAAGAGCCTCGGAGGGCTCTGTACGACGAGGGAGCGGCACGATTAGTGAACTTCCAAGCCAGGAAATCAACTGCACCAAAGTTGTTGATGCATGGTGGGTGAGTGCATACAGTAAGTCGACTACCCCTAAGCAGCCGTTGCACAATATGAAAGGACATTGACTCGAACATTGGGTGAGCTTTTAATTAAAAATAAACTGTTGTTTCGGGTTCTGCACTGCGCGCTAAAAGAACGAACTATCAAAACGGGGTTTACGCCTTTATCT
Source organism: Pseudeuparius sepicola (assembly GCA_963920635.1). NCBI lineage: Eukaryota > Metazoa > Arthropoda > Insecta > Coleoptera > Anthribidae > Pseudeuparius > Pseudeuparius sepicola. The sequence goes on along the minus strand of OY987300.1, from coordinate 30,930,251 downwards.
AGGGCTTAAGAGGTCAGGTGAATTTAGGTTAGTTAAATTTCAAAGTAAGGTAAGGCGAATCCGGGAGAACCTCGGGTAAATCTAACAGCGCTGCGGCTGTACAGATTCAAATCGATTGTTATTTATGAATTTTTTATTTGTTTGAGTAAAAAGGTATTTTCATCCTTCCTAAAACAACGGCAACACCGCGAAAATAACTTTAAGCTGACAGTACGTTCCGAAGCCATATTGGATGGCGTAATTAGAGGCAGAGATTTACAGGGAAAATTGAGGTTTTAACAATTTTTTTAAGATCGTAAAAAACATTAAAAATATTTTTCTATGTTTTCTTAAGCCACGTAGTAACATGTTTTGTACTAAGTGATAGTTAACCCTGTATAAGAATAAATTTACATCAGAAGTGTAAAATGAGAAGTTTCAAGGTCGAATATTTTCCAACTCTTGAAACAAACATATTACCTATATACATCATTGAAATTGTGACAAACAGCAGATTTCAAATATCTAAAAATATACAGGGTGTTCCATTTAAGAAAACATAAGTTTGGTTTGGCATCGCTTTTCGGAACACCCTGTATAAAGCTAAATAAACGCTGAGAAAAGCTTGCTTTGGCTTCTATAACTTTTATCTGAAACTTTTTTACTACTTTTTACCTACTCTTTTAGATACCTATCCCATATAGCAAAATCACATTGGCGGAATATTCTGATAATATTTTTTCAGAGAACATGCATATTGTAGGAATATTCATAAAAACTGTAGAAACATTATCTGAACATTCAGGCAACATTCAGGTGTTCGCCTTTTGAAGGTACTATTTCACGTATTATAAACATTCACAAATATATCGAATGCACGTTCCACAAATATTCAATGTATGTTCTATGTATATCCATTTAATATTCACGTGTACATTATAAAATAAAAACAAATCCACCAACACCAGTTTCTGTTTTCGAACCTACGACCATCGATTTACAAGTTGACGCTCTAACCAACTGAGCCATCGAGGTACTTGGAAATATTATCTAAAAATAGTGTAAGGTAGAATCTCTGTGACGTCACAAGACTAGGAATAAGTACCGTTTGTGAACATTCATATTTGCTGTATGAATATACTATTTAGCATGTTCCAGCAATATTCCAAATTGCACGTTCCTAAGGTGAACGTGCCTGTAATGTACTTAAGTTAAATGTTCAATTTGTAAATATTTATAGAACCACTAAGTTAGGAATATGTTACACAAGATATTGTGGAAATATCCCTTCTTATTCAAAACAAACATATACACAATTTGTACATCCATCTAACATATTATATTTGTATCTGCGATTAACAAATATCTTGGGTTTATTATTTAGTTACTGAACATATTTCGTAAAATATTGTAACAATGTTTTATAAATATGGGGAATATTTTTTGCACATTAGGAACTTATTTTGCATATTCAAAAAATATTAAATGCTATATGATGATGTCCACTTTTTTAAAATCTTTAATAAATTGGGATAAATAAAATGGATTGGGTTTTAAAGTGAGTTACTAATCTGTCAACCCTCTTCTTGCTATTGTTTATAGGTATTATTTTCGTTGTATTTTAAATTAAATGTAAGCATGCGTATGTCAGATTTTACCACCTTTTAGAAAGGCCTCTCAGGAAAACTTGATTTTGGAAAGTCGAAACGTAAGCATCAAGTGAGTTAAGAAGTTTTTTGGCTGTTTTGTGTCTTATATACAGGGTGTTCCATAATGGTATGCAAATAATTGGAGGAAGTGTAAAACTAAAATTACATTCTTGTACCGTATTTAAGTAGGTACATGTCATTTGTTGTCACTTTCGTTTTTTTTTGCTATTTACGAGCGCGGTATGGAATACTTTTTCCAACATTCAAAGGTATTTAAATAAAGAAATTATCTCCGGCCTCCCTGACTTTATTTGAATGTCTTTGAATGTACTAAAAAGTATTCCCAACGCGCTCGTAGGTAAATAGGAAAAAATCCAAAGTGACAAAAATGGCACCCGCCTACTATGTTTTTACGAGTGTCAATAATGACTGTAACTACGGGCCAAGAAAGTAATTTTATTTTTTCACTAACAAACTCATGGTAACGAAAAAATAACAAGTGGAAAACAGTTTCTATATTAATTGGTCTACATAAAGCAGATTTTTCTTTTTAAATAAACTCACAAAAAAGGTCTCTAAAAAGCTGAATTGGTGTTTCGGGATTCTACCCTTAGAATGCATAGGATGCAAGAAAATAATTTCACCATAAAGTGTCCTCCAGCTTGCAGATAACGTTTCCCAAAATTCAAGTTTCTAGGTACAGCCGTTTTTGAGAAAAAATCAAAAACAAATTTTTTATCCCCTTAAGGCTAGAATAACTTTGTAGGGTCGCGAACTTTTAGACTGCATGTTTTTCTGCCTTCGATCGACCATTGTTCGATTCGAAGTCAAGGTAGAGCGAATGCAATATGTTTTTATAAAAACACCGCTGAAGGACAAGAGCACTGTGTAAAATGTAGATTCGGGGTACTGCTCCTTAATAGATTTATCTGTGTGGTTTACTAATTGCCATACACTCACTGGAATACTACTCTTTTCTGAGGTTTTCTGTAGTACTTGAGCGAATGCTATGCTAAATAATAGTAGTTGCCACATTGCCACGCCTCCCCCCCCTCCCCGTACACGCATGTGGTTTCTTCTGAGGTACTCCTAGTTTGGAGTATTGTGAGGGTGAGAATTATTTTCATTAATAAAACCACCTGTAGAACACTCTCCGAATATTTGCACATCAATATAAAACATACGATGTATTTGGGGGAAAAGCTAATATCGTAATATGAAACAACAATTTTTCTAGATGTAAAGGTACTCCAAAAACCAAAAAATATACATTGCCTGATTGGTCTCTTACTTGATGAAAATCGACTGTAAGAGATGAAACACTTTTGTTGTTTACTAATTTTCACTGTAATATATCAAGATGCGGAGAAGGTGCATATACAGTGTGGCAACATAAATATGTTTTTTTTTTATTAATTGCACAACCAAAATACAGATATTGATGAAAGTTGATGCATGTTCAATAATCATATTAGGTGCACTTAGAATGCAAGTTAAAGAGCATAAGTACATGGTAGGTCAAAAATTATTAAAATTGCACAAGAGCAAAGTACCCTTATTTTAGAAAATTCAGCAAAATGTTATTAAGAAAATTTGTCTAGGATTAAAAGTTATGCCTAAATACCAAAACATGGCCCCTTAAGAAAAATATATATTTTTTTGAAAAACAATAATTTCCTAAAAAAGGTTTGTTTTAATATTCACCCAAAACAATTTCATAAATCAATCAAAATTAAATCAGTTCCGCATAACGTTGTTCAAATTCAAGCATATTTTTAAAATTAACTTAGATTTTAGATTTTTTTAGGGAATCACAAACTTTTCATGTTTGTTGCAAAGATATTAAACAAAACTTTAAAATTTCAAAAAAATTCTTCTGGACAAGGTAAAACATTAGTAATGATAATGTGTATATTAAATAACTCTCATTTAAGGTGCAAAATTTTTATTTTAAATGTTTATTAAGAAACTGGAAATTAATTGACGAAATTTTTTTTCTTAGGAGGCTATGTTTTAATATTTAGGCATAGCTTTTAATTCTAAACAACTTTTCTTAATAACCTTTTGCTGATTTTTTTTAAATAAGGGTACTTTACTCTTGTACAATTTTTATATTTTTTTGACCTACCCTGTATGCTGTTTAACTTGCAACCATTCTAAGTGCACCTAATATGATTATTGAACATGCATCAACTTTCGGCAATATCTGTATTTAGGTTGGGCAATTATTAAAAAAATGTCCCATATGTTGCACACTTAAATGACCACACTGTATATTAAATTTACAAAAAAATTATGGGCGATATTACTTACACTTAGATAATAATAATTATTATTCTAATGATGCTAAAGAGGGAAAAACTCTTATTGTACAAATATTGTAAAGAAATCAAATTATAAATTCAATAAACGAGAGGAATTAATATCGATTTGGTTATTAAACAAAAATTATTCTGATTTCTTATATGTCTATTGATTTCTAGAGATTCTAAGAAACTAAGTTTTGGCTTTTTTCTCATTAAGTATGTAAAATTTTGAATTTTTAATTCTGAAAAAAGGTCAATAACTTAATTTGATTGAATTTCTAAAAACCAAAAACCAAACCAATATTTGTATAGGTACCTCTTAATTACAATTTTCAATATTTGTATAAGTACCTGATTAGGTACTGTTTTTCCCTCTTCAGCATAATTAGAATAATTATTATTATCTAAGAAGTATAAAAATACCTTACAATAAGAGTTTTGTAAATTTAGTATGCGTACATGTACTACAGTGAAGGTGCCACTGTGTTGGCAAAATAATTATTGTCAGGTTGACAAATTACAGTAAATATTCATGATATAATTCTTCTCATTGTATCATGGTAAATATTAGTAAACTACAAAAGTGTTTTACTTCTGCGTCTCTGACAAAATTTTACAAAAAAATTAGAGCAAAATAAAGACAAGATACTTGTAAGGTGATTCTAGAATACATAATTCGGTTAGAAAGAGTTTCTAAAAAGCTTTTTTTTTACTTTTGACACACAGATAAATAAAATTATCAGTAAAAAAACAAAAAGCTGCAGCTTACAGGCCTAGCGAGTTTTAAGTGGCCAACCCTCTGGAGGACCTGGAATATTTATGCATCCTACAATAAATCGCAATGTGTTACTTTATATTAGAATTAACATGTGAGCAATTAAAAAATAGAATGAAATAGAAAATATTCCGTCTAGCGCTCATTTTGGGTCGCTAATTATAATGCAAAATATTCAAAATTTAGATTTTGGGCGATCTTTCTTCATTTTCTAAAAACAGCCCAGAAGCAGTGACAACTATAACCATCAATTTTGTACGAAAAATTGTCTGTGTATCTGAATAGTATCTATGTAGGCCATGATCCGAAATTTTCTTTCGAGCCCTTCAAAAGGTACAATAAACAATAAACTTTCCTTTTGTGCTAACACAGTGCGCATATTTCAAGGTAGCAGTAGTAAACAAAACAACCCGCCCTTGGAATGTAGGTTAGGTAGGCATCTACTCCAAAAACGCACGAACATGTTACTTTTAAAATTCTTCGCAGCCAAATAGCGAAGCGCAATTTCACATGAAAAAAATTGCCGGAGCGCTCACCTTGATGTCTTCGCCAGAGAGCTGCTCCTTCTTGACGGTGATCTTCGTGATGGACACCTCGCCACCGTCGGCGCCGCCACCGTCCATCAATGGAAAAAATCGGGGAAGCTTGGCGCGTTATTACGTGACGGGAAAGCCGAAAATTGCGCACTGCCCGCTGGGTAGGGAGCGTCGAGGCGCGCGAGCCGCGGCAGCCGTGCGATTATTTTGGGTATAGGCGCTCGCGGTGGGGCCGGCACGGCGGCGCGGGAACCTCCGGGTTTGAAATCGAGGGGAGCCTGCGCGGAGCGTGCGGACAGGGCCGGGCCCGCAGCTAATACGGCCCACAGATTGCCGTAACTGGACACTTTTTCTAGGGAGACTTCAACTTTTCAGTAAGCCCTTGCTTTTTTTAAACATGAATTTCATTAATAATAAATAGGTCTTCGCTTTTCATCTCTTAAATATATTTCGTGAATTTAAGATTGTTATCACAAAACAAGTCTTTAACAAAATAGGACAACAAAAACATAAGTACCTACTTACTATAAACTTTTAGTAAGATTTTTCTTATCGTACATCTAAAACTATACGAGAGAGCACATAAATATATAAGATATTGGTAGTTTTTGGTGTTTGAAGCAACGCTTGTCCATCGATTATTTTGATTAGGGATATTGCGAAAAATTCAACTCAATGAACAGAAAAAACCGTCTATTTTTTAAAGATCTCATATTACATAGCTAGGTACAACGTTTTTTATTGAAATTCTCAGTTATTATTCATCAGATAGATTGAAGAAATTATGCTAAGATAAATCATAACAATATTAATTACAAGGCAGTGCCTCCGCTGCCGGCAACGGTGCCAGCAAAATAAACTAATGGCTGTCGGCGCATGTTGCCCTTTCAATGTTTTTCTCCGTTGCCGACAATGATATACAGTGCTATTCATAAAGTTTGCACCAAATGGGAAAAATTTGTATTATTCTATTTTTTGAAAATCTGATTTTGGGATATGTTGGTGCATGTTTTGCTTACACTTTTGCGCCTAAAGAGGGTCGTGATGTCACAGCCCATGCCTGTCAAATTTAACATTTAAAATAAAAAATTGGGAAAAATCACGTTTGCCTTGAAAATATCGGAAAAAGTTATTTAAAAAATGTGTTTGTATAGAATGAAATAGAATGTATTTTGTGATATATTTTCAAAAACCTTTTTTTGTTTGAAAGGCCTTCAAAAACCGCTTCTTTTGACCTTCCTGCCATTTTCAAAATGCAAATCCAGGGCCGGCTGCGATTTTTTTATACCCCCGATTTTCGCGAAAACCTGTTAGCGTTTTTTTTTTATTTAAAATCTGTCCCCACAGCGTTAATAAGAACACCCAAAAGCCCCTATATACCAAAAATATACAGGGAGTTCCATTATGCAGGGTGTCAAAGTTGAGCAAAATAGGAATTTTAAAGGCATGTGCCAAGTTAAGTGTGCCATGGAATCCCCTCAAAACAATTGAATGGTCAACAGGACCACTCAAGTTGTTGGTGTACAAAGGTCCAATACGAAATATACAGAGTGCTCTTAGCTGTGCCATCTCAAATTACTGAATTTTTTGTAACTTTATACGGGTCAAAAATCGAGTATATCAAAACCGCTCCACATACTATAAACGAACTAAATCTAAAAAATACAGAAGCCTGACAGTCAGTAAGTCCATATCAGTTAAGGTGGCTGGTGTGTCACAACAGGAAACGCACAGAAAATGTATCATCTTAGACCAGTGACTTTGTTGAGAAAGGCCCAATAATTTAAATTGTTTTTATTTGTTGGTTGGCATTTTGTAAACAAATAAATTACTTTTGTGTTTATTAATATTTTTTCAATGATTCCAGAGCATTCCTGATCAGTATAAAGTTTAATAAAAATTCAGAATTTTGAGCTGGCTCAGAGAAAAATACCCTGTATATTTTTGTAGTAAATCTTTTCACACCAACATTTTGAGTGGTCCTGTTGACCATGCAACTGTTTTGAAGGGATTCCATGGCACACTTGGCTCGCCAGATGTCTTTAAAATTCCTATTTTGCTCAACTTTAACACGGTGTAGAACCGAACACCCTCTACATTTTTTGTTAAAATTTAGTACCTATATGGGGGTTTTGGGGTGTCCTGATTAACGCTGTTGTGTCAGATTTTAAATAAAAAATCGCTAAATGGTTTTTGTAGAAATCGGGGTATAAAAAAAATAAAAACGTCAAAAGAAGCGTTTTTTGAAGACTTTTCGAACAAAAAAAGGTTTTTGAAAATATCTCACAAAATACATTTTTTATCGATTTGTATATACTTAAAAGTAGACACCCTGTATATATATATATATATATATATATATATATAATCCCTCGGTTAATCCATTCACCACAAATTCTTTGGGCTAAAATAATACGACTTTTCCCATGCTATTTTTCATTTGGACGCCTCTACCTCAAATACAGAGTCTTAAATGTTAACAAATTTTGTGAAAAAACTGTTTCTCGTAATGATGTGCAAATATTTGGAGAAAGTGTTCTGCCGGTAGTTTAATTTAAGTCTCCCTTGCTAAGTTATTTCAGCTTTAAAAAGGACGAAGAATTTGGTATAATTGTTTTTCCGGGAGACTGTTGAATCTAGAACCTTGAATTTTGGGATACGTTACCGCAGCTAGTTGGAAGGCACATTACGGTAGAATTACTTTTTGCACCCTACGCATCCTAAGAGTAAAAACCCGAAACACCTATTCGTCTTTTTTACAGAACTATTTATTACAGCTTTTATTTGACTTCACCTGTTAGTATGTATGTTAGTATGCGCGGGTCAAATATTGCAAAATCTTTTAACCACTTCCACTCAACCGATTGAGCTGAAATTTTGCACTCGCACTTTTGGTATACAATCTAGTATACTCAATATTGTAATTTGTTCAAAATGGCGGTAAGTGACGTCGACGTCATACTAAATCTAATGGAGGCCAACGATGAAGATAGGCCATGGCGCTAACGCAGAATCGTGTAGTCACGTGACCAATTTAGTCCTATATATAATAAACTGCATTTTTGGAGATAAGTAGAGAAAACAAATTTCGTAAACCCATTTTGTGTTTTTGGCGAGTTTGCTTTCGTCAGTTATATTATTGGCTATGTGTATCCAGGCTTTCTCTAATTGTTTGCTTTTTCAAAATTTTCAACCTGCTTCAGCCGTTTGGGCTAAGACACAACCTTCTCAAACTTACAAGCCCTGTGCAAACATGTGGCAACGCCGCAGCGGGATAGTTCAACGGGTCTAATAGCCATCGGCCTTTTTGACGAACTTTTCGGCACTTTGACTTAGTTTCTCCTTTCTAATAAAATTTTCAACAATTTTTATAATTATAATAGGTTAGTTAAGTATGTTTGTTTAACAGACAATAATAAAATTGGTAACAAAATGTACACAAAAGTATAAAATTTAAAATAAGTATAATATGGCAAACTTGGGCAAATAGAGGGGACTTATACATTTGTTGTAACTCGAATTTTTGTTAGAATTTTTCGCAAAATGACCCACCAGGCAAATGATGATTATCTTCCCTTATGGTTAAATTTTGGTAAAAATATAAACAAGAAATCAGGGTTGCTGATTTTTTTGATTTTTTTAGAAAAAATCAAATTAATCAGATTTTTTTATTTAAATAGGATTTAAAGTGGTTTTCTTTTTATTATTTTATTAGGAAATTATATTTGATTTTTTTAACGTATATAAATAGATAATGAAAACGTTTTACTTATGTTTTTTATTTAAGGATTTCAGCAGAAAGACAAATTTTGCAGACTTCTCGGTACCTAGCTTATTTCCTAATTTCCTATGAACCAAACTAAAAGATAAAATGATACGCTCTACTCCTGCTGAAGATACTACTGCAGTATGCAGTTGCTTATGTATGCTCATTTCCTCTTCAGTTACACAGCTAGTGGCGTGTTTTTTACATAATGTAACTTCATTTAAATTTTGATTTAAATCAAATGATTTTTTCCTCAACCCTGCTTATGATTGAAATGGCAATTTCATAATACGTCTTTTGACTTTGATTAGGTAAAGAAGATTTTGCAACAATATGAAACAATGTTTCAATTATTTATTAACTTCTTTAATTTTAAAGGGTACTTCAGTTTGCCTATTAATCATTTTATACTTATATTTTAACACATTATTTGTCCACTTTAATTAAGTATTTAACTTTCTTGAATATGTGTTAGTCACACATACTTAAGGGTTTTTTTAGAAATAAAATCTCAGTTGTAATTTGACGAATTCATTTTGGCGCAAAATTTCATCCCGAGGCAAAGCAAATGTTGTTATTGTGACATTTTCTTCCTGGCTTTTGTAATATGTTTTACATCCTACAACACTACATTATCGAGGCATTTTAATAGTCCCAAAAATGATATTTAAAACTTAAAATCAATTTAATGAATGATAAAATTGAATAAAAATAATATGAAATAAATATGACATTTTTATGCAAAATTTATCATTAGGTATTCAAATACCTACTTGCATGATTAATTTTACTAGTTTGAATTGAATATCAGCATATGTATTGCACAATATACACAATAATTAAAAAATTGATCGACTTACCTGAAAGGATGATCAATTTTAATTATTCGAGCGTCGTCGTCCTTCTATGATCTTTGGTAGGTAACACTTTTATGTGAGTCACGCTCACGGTTTAAAGAAAAAACGCCAGCCGGCCCCCGATAAACCCGAGGTAATCAGTTCATTTTTGAGCGAGCTAACAATCGCCGAGGGTCAAGGGAGGGCTGGGTTATTATAGATCATAGAAGGACTACGACGCTCGAATAATTAAAATTGATCATCCTTTCAGGTAAGTCGATCAATTTTTTAATTATTCATCTTTGGCAGATGTTTAAAGAAATTTAAGGCGATTGTCGGAGCAGTGAGCCATAAGTATATACAGGAATGCAACGAGTGGAAACTCTCGTTACAAAAAAATACCTGATATAGGTAAATATTCCATAGAAAAATACTTCATAATAAAGACTTATTAAGTTTTGAACAAAAAAGGAACAAAGTAGTTAATTAACACAAGGCTACGAGCGTTCTGTAGTATTTAAGACGCTTTTAGCAAAAGCAGTTTTACTGTTAATGACCGGTTTATTATAAAATATGTTAAATGTCTGAGAAGTTTTGTCCAGCCTGGTGTGTTTAAAATTAACTCTATATTTACGCCTGATCGGAACGCTGTAGATATTGTATAGCATGACATCCCACGGAACGACTACTAAATATTGAGGGTGCCAATGCCGCTTTTTGACAATATTTCTTTTGCCCATCTACTTGATTGTCTGTGTAGAGGCTATGTAATAAGGTCTCTGGTAAGTGTATATAAGGGTGTCATCTATCTACTCTAAATGTTTTTGTAACTTCAATGTATTATTCTAATGTCGATGCTACGCATAATTTTGGATTCTCTTTAAAATACGGAAAAATAAGAACAGGTTGTTTTCTGTTAAGTCCGGATGTTTTTATAGGCAGTGAAATTCTTATGTCTAGTCTGTCATGAAAACGAATAATATTACGGAGCTGAATTTTTGACACGGTCTGCATTCTAGACGCCGACGTGAGCGCCAGTAACATTACTAATTTCTGAGAAAGGTCTTTTAAGGATAGTATCTCTAAATATATAAATAAGTTACTTTGACTCAAGAAGACAAATATCCTATTGAAGTATTCAAATAAAAAGAACTTTCGTGTACATACTATTTTTTTGAAATCGGAAAAAATGTTTTATTAGACAAAAAAATAATCATAAGGAAGCGCCAGTCCATGAACCGACTGCGCGCGCCGTTGCTTGACTATAACGATCGCTCTACCTAGGTCAAGTTTGACGAGGCACGGCGCTTCCCAACAGAAACCCCGAACTGCTGCCTGTTCTTATGCAGCGTCCATGAAAAATAGATTGATATTTAAACCTACTAATATTTATACTGAAAGATTGCGCTTCTATATTTAACAATTTCGCAATGCTTACGAAATTTAAATGGGCATTATTGGCCGGATTTTGAATATTTTGTCACTTTTGACGGGCGATGGCTCCGCGTCTGACGCTCGATGTTTACATCTCGCCAAGGCCTGCTTATTGAGGAAATCGTACAATAATGAGCTTTCTGAGCTTTTAATGACGATTTTGAAACATCTCACTACCGATTTCAAGAATAGTTATTTATGTACCAAGGCACTGAAGTTCAACTTTTGATGACTCATGTAGAATTTATTTGCCGAGGCCTCTAGCCGAGGCAAATAAACTACATGAGTCAGAAAAAGAACTTCAGTGCCGATGTACAGGCGCGGCCCTTGAAATCGTTCCAATACGTGCGGGCGCAAAGGCGTTCAACTGACAACGTTGCAATTACCCCTCCTTAAAAGCGTAAGTGACGGCAAATCTAACATCTTATTACGCGACATTACCTTACGTGACATTGCCAGTTACAGTGCAAAAAACAGTAAATTTGGCGCTGTTAGGTTGGCCATAGATTGCCTGAATAATAGTGGAAAATCTTATAACCCTGCCCACGGACATTAGTGGCTTTTTTCGCAAAAGTCTTTCGACAATCTCGAATATAGAATTGGGTGTCGTACTTTCCTCCGGTACCAAAAAGAACGTCGAAAATCCGATATCTAAGAGAAATTCCTGACTCACGATTAACCACTTTCGAGAAACGGGACGGCTGTAGAATCAACGAAACCGACGGAAAATCCTCTGAAACCACTATTGGAAATTGCTTGTTTTTTCCCATTTCTCGATTTTTCGGGGCCCGGGAAGCATCAGAACCTCACCCGAGGACTCCAGGGAAGCTTTAAAAACTGAAATAAACCAAAGATTTGGTTCGCGGTTAAGATAAAGAAGTGTAATAAACCAATGTAAAAAACCACTACAAGGTTCTTCTATAACACAATTATACTTAGATATTATACCTTATTTAACTAAAACCACTTTGACAATCAAAGAAATCCGCGTAATTTCACGTTACGTGAATCTCAAAACACCAAGAAACTGTGTAAAACTTTAAATCCACTTTATTATAATGATAATGCAGCGATTTATTAACCTATTTTCGTTGACTGACGTATCGCAATTTTTATTTTCTACGGGGAGGAGCGTGTCGGTACGAGGGAATGTAGGGGAAGTTGTTGATTTGAGAAGCCGTGGAATTGGCGCAACGTTGCCGCACTTACCCGAAATTCTTCATTTCTTGCTTATTTCTCATGCCTAGTGGAACGATTTATGAGGCCGCGCGTGTAAATGTTTTTTTTATCGGAAAAAAAAACTGTTTTATTAGGCGAAAAATAACAATAAGGGATGACCCGTCCATGAACCGACTACGCGCGGCGTTGCTTGACTTTGACGATTGCTCTATCTAAAGTCTATCCAAGTTACCTACAGAGGCAGTGGATCAAAACATTGGCCACCACGTGACCTATTCTCTTATTGGTTTGGCCGTCATAAAATGTCAAGTGTTGACGCGGCGAGCAGAATGCAGGGCCGGCTCTTCCCTCAGTCGAGTTTCCTGCATATTTTAGATCGGATCGCGAGCAGTTATATTCTATAAATTTATTTTGATACTTAATTTAAGGAAATTTATAAAGATCCACAAAAGGGGTAGAAACACAAATTTTAGAACTTCTAAAAGAATTAGTTCAGAATTACAAGCCACTTGGAATCTCATATTAGTCCGACCCTGGTAATCGATCGCAAGGCGGTCATGTGATTTTGTTATCTACTGCCGCTGTAACTTGGATAGACTTTAGGCACAGAATAAATAGCTCTGCAACAGAAGCCTCCTTACGGACATGTGTCAGAAATAAGCGAGTCTCCATTCCAATTTACAGAAAGACAGACAGTATTTTAAGCATAAATTTGGTTCTAATACAATCTCTTCGCTATGTAGATTAATGTACAATCAAATAATATGCACATTATTCATGTATTCCGAAGATATTTCGCTAAAAAGCGAGTCTCCTTTTGACACATGTCGCTAAGGAATTGTCTGTATTACTCGTTAGTCTGTGCTTTAGGTCAAGTATGACCAAAACGGCATTTACTGACAGAAAATCCAAACTGCTGCCTGTTGTGCAGCCTCCATTTAAAATAGATTAATATTCAAACCTACTAAAATATGTATACTGAAAGATTGCGCTGTTATAGGTAACAATTTCGCAATGTGTACGAAAAGTTAAATGGGATTTATTGGCCGGGTTTTGAATTTTTGGTCGCCTTTGACGGGCGATGGCTCCGCGTCTGACGTTTGATGTCTACATCTCTCCAAGGCCTACTTATTGAAAAAATCGTACAATAATGGGCTACTTCAGTGCCGATTTCTGAGCTTTTAACGACGATTTTGAGACACTTCACTGCCGATTTCAAGAAAAAGTGTTTTTTATTTATTTTTAGATATTTTTTAAATATGTATGTAGGTATTTATTTTTTATATTTTTTCTATTTTTATAGTACATAATATAAGACGAACTGATATAGCCTTTTTAAAGTGGGTGCCAGGCGCTGGCGCCGCTGGTTTCATCAGCCCGCCAATATTTTCGTACCCAGTCCGTCCCTGCTGTGACTGATGCAAGGACTATTGGAATAGCTGATCCTGGAACGTTTCTTCATCTCATTGCCTCCAGACAGCTTCCCTGCCGCCAGGGAAAGGGTCTCTGACAGAGGGTGAAGTTCCCTACAAGGTCAATAAACTAAGTTTTTATCTGCACCTAATATTATCGGATCTTGTGTTAAAAGCTCCAAGAATACGGGGTACCAGGGTTGGGATGGCCAATTTGGTACAATTGGAATCCGGTAGTTAGATCTGGTTTAATTTTTTGTAACACCCTACCTATTATTAATGAAAAAGGGGGGAAAAGCGTAAAAATAATAATTATTCCAATTTACTGTAAATGCATCAACTGAAACACAATCTGGATCAGGAAACGAAGATTGCGTTTTTTATTAGTATCTGACGTGAAAAGATCGATATTAGCTTTTCCAAACATGTTACTAATACGCCGAAAATATTTCTGGTCGAGTTCAAATTCTGCATTAAGAAATTTTGACCTTGACAAAAAATCGGCTCTGATATTCTCCAAAGTGTTTATATAGGAAGTGAAGACATAAATATTTCTTAATTCGCACCAGCGCCAAATAGCCGAGGCAATTTTGTTTAAACTTTTCTACCTTATGATATTTCCATTTTGTTAAAACAGGCCACTGCTGTTATATTGTCTATACGTGGCAGAATATTACAGTCAGTTTTTGTTTAGCTAAAGATTTTAGAACATTAAATGCTGCCATAAGTTCTAAGCTATTTATACACTGTGTCCCGGATAAGAATGAACAGCATGGGGATATTGCAAACGGTGAGAGATAGAGCAACGGTTAAATGGGGAAAAAGTTGCGCAATTTCGAGGTCAATAAAATGGCACAAACAGATTTCTAATATCTTTTTTCGTTTTTGAGTTATTTTGAAAAAAGTAAAATTTTGCGTTTTCGATTTTATTTTTTTCTGAAGTTGGTATCACAGATAGAAAAAAAAGAAAAACAGTTTCTTATGGCACTTTTTAACGGGCTTTAAGATGGCGTTTTTAGATTTGTTCTACAACGTTTCGTTTTTGAGAAACCATCTTCAACTTTATTTTTTTTAAATACGGACCTGAATTTTTTTTAAGTTATTTCCTATATTTGCGGTGGATAGGTAACATGAAATAAGCGTCCTTTAGATCTAATTTGGCTAAAAAGGAATGTTGTGATATGAGTCGAATGGCTGTCCGGTAATCCTCTAGTTCAAAGCGACTTACAGGAATAACAATATTTAAAATTTTTGATTTAAAATAAGTCTGTAATTACCGTCAAGCTTTCGAATAAGAAAAAATGCCGATAAAATTCATTTTTATCATAGTGACATTTTGAGATCGCACCTTTTTCTAGTAATATTGGAATTTCTTTTTGATACAACATAGGTAACTTTTGAGGGCGATATTCCGGCAACAGCTTGGATTTTTAATGCGCAACTTTGCTGTGGCTTTTTTATAAACGGTATTTTAATACCTTCTAGCCATTGCATAACACCTAGAGTGCCCGGCAGACATTTCCACCTATCCTTAAAATATTTTAGCCTGCCGGCGCTCGGCCCCTGTACCTCTATTTGTGGTACTTCGAGTTCTGATGCTTGTAGAATTGATGGTGCCGACTTTGGCCCCTCTTTGCTTCCCTGGTCTTCTTCCTGGATGACTGGTCTCGTGGCGCAGGAGATTTGTTCCTCCCATTCCACCTTTTTTTTTTGAATGGGACGCTTGGAGTTGCTCTTTTTTTGTCTTCCGCTGCCTTGCGAATATTTTGACAAGATTTCAATTTCTCTAAAAACTCAGATCCAAAAAGAAAGTTATCTATAGGACTCTGTTGGGCTGCCCCCTTGCTTTCATCATTAAGAAAAGGCTGAATTAGTTGTATACGGATCGTCGGATTAGGAGAAAATAAATCAACCCAAAGTTTACACTATGTCAACGTTTCGACTATATTTTTTAGTCTTCTTCAGGATTTGTGCGATCTCTGGTATGACTGACAAATACTGTGCAACATATTACACATCAGTAACAAAAAACATACATCTCATGATGTCATAGGTTCAATGGAGACAACATATAAGGTAAAACAACAAATCATAAAATACCAGGTATTAAATGTCTTCTGGTCAACTAATATGAGTGAAAAATATTAAGCAAAAAGGTTGAATCTCAAATTTTCGTTTAAGAGACAAGGCATGATGAGTACTGGCAATTTCTGATCATCTAATGTCATCGGTGTATTGGAACCTAATAGTTTTAAATTTAAAATTTGACCAATTGCCGTTATGCCGGCGCCAAGCTGTTCTTGTAGGTTGCACAGAAAATTATCGTTTTTCTGAATCTGAGTTAAGAATAAAACCTAAGAACTCGATTTGTTAACATCGTCTTTACTTCTTAGTTAAGCTTTGGTGAAATGAAGGGATTAGATATTTTACTCACTGAGTCCTTTCGACTATCAGCGGGAGAACCCTCACCCAGGTATATTGTCCAATACTACACATGCCTACACTGCCTGTTGTTCGTCTCTCCAATCCTCGGACGAGGAAAAAACATGAATCTATTGGGGAAATAATACAAAATAAGTATTCCTCCTATTTTTATGTGTAAAATAGAAAACGAAATGATTTTATAGTTACCGAAGTGCACGATGGAATCTGAATGCAGTGACAGACAAATGTCTGTGGGCTATTGTAGTCAAGACGCACTACACCCCTGCTAGACAAATTCATTATCGGTACTTAAGTGCAAGCAAACGCTTGCGGGCTTGGTAGGCAAAACGTACTACACCCCTGCTAGACAGATTCATTATTGGTACTTAAGTGCAAGCAAACGTTTGCGGGCTCTGTAGTCAAAACGTACTACACCCCTGCTAGACAAATCCATTATTGGTACTTAAGTGCAAGCAAACGCTTGCGAGCTCGGTAGTCAAAACGTACTACACCCCTGCTAGAAATTTTCATTATTGGTACTTAAGTGCAAGCAAACGCTTGCGGACTCGGTAGTCAAAACATACTACACCCCGTACCCATAGTAAGGACACCTAAAAATCTACAACAACAATGTAACTGACCTTCTGTTTGCTATTCGCTGCTTTCAGGACAAATAACTTTTTCTAATCCCGAAAATTTCTTCTTAAGATTCACTAACTCTTTATAATCCTTTCTTTTGATGTCGCGAGGCATTTTTACTCCGAAATTTAACAATAAATAATACGATAGATCGATGCGATGGTCCGCTTGCGAGCGCACATCAAAATGAACTGATTACATCGGGTTTATCGGGGGCCGGCTGGCGTTTTTTCTTTAAACCGTGTGCGTGACTCACATAAAAGTGTTACCTACCAAAGATCATAGAAGGACGGAGACGCGACAAATAATGATATTTTGTAGTATAGATACATTTTTTCTCGTTTGGGCTCAACCAAATTATTCGCTTTCAAAATGGAAAAGATTGAATTTGACAATATTTTGACACCCTATTTCAAGAAAACCAATGGTGTTTTCACCAATGTTCATTTGACATTTCTTTCTTCATTTTGAATGTACCTTTGATCTGTAACATTCAAAGGCAGCAGGTGAAAATGTTATGTTTCGAATGTTGGAGGGGCACGTTTTGGCAATTTCAACCTAAACGGTTGCCTTTATCGTTAGGAAACAAGAGTACATTTTTGTTGCAAATGAAAATATCTACAAAACAATACCAAAAAGATAGCTTCAAAAAAGTTACGTGTAAAAGTACGATCAAAAATAGTCCAAGTGGCGCCCTCTGTGAGATATACTTAGAAATTGACATCTTCAGCTTATTCTCCACCGCCAAAAAAATAGCAGTGCCAAATTTCAATTTAGCAGCATAATTGTTTTGGGAGATATTGCTACAATTCAATTCAAGAGAAGTACAACGCCCTTTATTTCGAGAACAAAGTCCCAACGAGAAAAAGTGTATATCTACCTCAAAATATCATTATTTTGACGAGTGTTTTTGATTGTTAAAATTTTCGGCATTAGAAGTGAAACACCCTGTATCAATATAAATTACGGAAAAAAACAAATAATGTAAACAGGCCCAATATTTGTTATTTAGGTTATTTTTGTTCTGTTAGGATTAGTAAGTAACCTTTGTACTCAGTCCGGCAACGCCGCTCTAGAGACAGAAAAAATGTGTTAGGTAGTATGACAGACCGTGCTCGATTTGGCGGAGCAACGCGAAGAAACTCTGTACAATTGAGTGGAATAAACGTATAGAAACAATCCGAATTTTAGTGAAAGAACCCTTAACGATACATGGTGGCAGCGGAGTGCTAAATTTCGGAGTGTGAAGTGTTCTAAACACGTAAACAATGCCGGAAAATGAATAAGAATTCACGGCGATGCCGCAGGTACAGGTACAGCCAGCCCAAGCCATTTCCGTACCGGTGTCTCCACCGAACAAATTCGACTTCACAGCGCCAGCAACTTGGCCACAGTGGCGAAAACGTTTCGAGAGATTCATGTCGGTCTCAGGAGAAAATACGAAGCCAGACTTCGACAAAATAAATATTTTGATGTACGTATTGGGCGAAGAAGCCGAGGAGGTTATGCTACAGTTTAGACAGGTTCCAAACACCTACAACGAGACACTGAACGCATTTGAAAATCACTTTATACCTAGAAGGAATATAATTTTCGAAAGGTACAAGTTCAATACACGTGTTCAACAGCCGGGGGAAACGGTTGAAGTTTTCATTACATCGCTTCATTCTATGGCCGAAAATTGCCAGTTCGGTGCATTAAAAGAAGAATTGATACGCGACAGGATAGTAGTTCGTAAAACTAGCGAAAGACTACAGCTACAAGCGAATTTGACCCTAAATGACTGCGTTGTTGCTGCAAAACAGGCTGAACTACAAGCTAGTCAAAGCAAAGAGATTCAAAATCCTACATGGACGACGCGCGCAGTTGCGGGACTTCAAATCCAGTCAACAAGAAAGGCGAGCGGCAGAGAGAAGCAAGCGCCAGCGCCAACCGATCAACAAAGAGCGGCAACGACCGCGGTTGCCAAGTCTACATACTCTCAGAAGGAGGGAAGGAATTGTGAGAATATCCCGAAGAAATGTATGTTTTGTGGGTTAGCAGCTCATCCACGAGATAGATGTCCGGCAATCCAGTCTACCTGTAAATACTGCAGGAAACAAGGACATTGGGCGATCGTTTGCAAGGCGAAAAAGGTCAGATCTTTACAACTAGAAGATAGTCATAATTCAAGCTGTTCTAATTGTTCTAAAAATATTTCAAACGATAGTTTCTTAGGATGTATTCGAATAAATTCGATAGGCGACAAAGATGACGAGTGGACAGTAGCTCTTAAAGTTTTAGAATTAAATAAAAGCATTTCTTTTATGATAGATTCTGGTGCAGATATAACATGTATGCCTGTGGAAGGTTTGGACGAGGATGTTATTCAAAGTTTATTAGAGAGTAATAAAAAAGTACTAGGCCCTTCAGGTACTCATTTAAATGTATTAGGTGTTTTTCATGCTACTTTATGTACCTCTAAGAAAAAAGATTGTACCACTGCTTTTGTAATAGAAGAACTATGTAAACCCATTCTGGGACGGTCCACTATCAAAGCTTTGGATATTCTTCAGTTTGGTGAAGGATTCGAATCACAAATTAAAACAGTACAATTAAAGACCAGTCTCAGTCCCATGGACATTCAGGAAAAATTTCCAAAACTTTTCGATCAAATTGGCACGTTTAAAACCGAAATGGAAATAAAAATTGACAACTGTGTACAGCCACATGTACAGTCAGTGCCCCGAGTAGTACCCATACCGTTACTAAAACCTTTAAAGGACGAGCTTACTCGACTCCAGAGTTTAGATATAATAAAACCTATAGAGGAATTCACACCTTGGGTAAGTCCCATTGTTATAGTGCGAAAAGGTGACAAAATACGCTTATGTGTTGATTATACTAAATTAAATAAAGCGGTACATCGTACTCCATTCCCGATTGGAAAAGTTGAAAGAATATTAGCTCAGATTCAAGGTTCAAAATATTTTAGCCGTTTGGACACGACTTCTGGATTTTATCAGATACGTCTGAAAGAAAGTAGTCAACATTTAACTTGTTTTATAACTCCCTTCGGAAGATTTATATTCAAAAGACTTCCATTTGGAATAACATGTGCCCCTGAATATTTTTCAATGCTATTAAATAACATTTTAAAAGACATCGACGGAGTGATATTTCACATTGATGATATTCTTATACATGCTCCTACTTTGGGAAAACACGATGAAATACTTTATGAAGTTTTAAGTCGTATACAAGCTGAGGGCATAACTTTAAATAAGCAAAAATGTTTATTTGGGGTCCAATCACTGGAATTTTTGGGGCATATCATATCCAGCGATGGCATTTCGGTAGAACCGGGAAGAATTTCAGCAATAGCAAACTTTCCCGAGCCGAAAGATAAAAACGAACTTTTACGCTTTTTAGGCATGGTGAATTTTTCTTGTCGTTTTATCCCAAATCGTTCAGAAATTCTTGAGCCTTTAACATCTTTGTTAAAGAAAAATGTTCCGTATTCTTGGGATATATGTCAACAGCGCTCATTTAAAGAAATAAAAAAAATACTACAGGACAGTCTATGTTTGTCTTATTTTGATGCTTCACAAAAAGTTATAATTTCCGCAGATGCTTCATCTTTTGGTATAGGTTCATGTCTACTCCAGGAAGATAGTGACGGAAACAAAAAAGTAGTTAGTTATGCTTCCAGATTGTTATCAAAAACCGAACAAAGATACGCGCAAATAGAGCGAGAAGCTTTAGCTTTAACTTGGTCATGTGAAAAATTTTCTGATTACATCTCAGGTATTAAAGTTTTGATTGAAACTGATCACAAGCCGTTAGTGCAGGTTTTGCAAACAAAACCCATTGACGAGCTGACGCCACGTTTACAGCGTTTTAGATTGCGACTTATGAAGTACGAATACGAAATATATTACGTTCCAGGAAAAGATTTAGTAATAGCTGATGCGCTATCGCGTCAAAAATCAAATCAAACTATTCCGGATGATGATGAATTAGCTAGTGAAACTGAAGCCTTTGTGAATTTGATTGCGACCTCTTTTGAAGTGAAACCGTATTTTCTTGAAAAAATTAAACAAGAGCAAGACAAAGACCCGATTTGCAACAAATTAAAAGAATTTTCATTATACGGTTGGCCCGACAAAAACTCTGTAGAGTCCAATATTAGTCCTTATTTTCAATACAGACACGAAATATCCGAGTGTGACAAATACCTACTTCGTGGAACTAGAATAATAATACCTAAGTCTCTTCAAGCAGATTGTTTACAGTTTATACATCAAGGTCACCAAGGAATTGTTAAATGTAGAGCTCGTGCAAAATCATCTGTGTGGTTTCTTGGTTTATCAACTGAAATAGAAAACTTAGTTCGTAACTGCCCGCGATGTGTAGAAAATAGAGTAAATATTAAAGAGCCATTTTTAAAAGATGTATTTCCTGACCGCCCGTGGCAGAAAATAGCACTAGATTTATTCAAATTGGATGGTTGGTATGTAATTGTGACTGATTATTTTTCACGATATTTTGAAACTTTTAAACTCAATTCACTCACAGAAAAAATCATTATTACCAAATTGAAAGAAATATTTTCGAGATTATGAATCCCAGAGATAGTGAGGTCAGATAATGGACCACAGTTCCAGAATGAGTTTAAAAAGTTTGCTCACGATTATGATTTTAGACATATTACTAGTAGCCCGTATTTTAGCCAGTCAAACGGATGTATTGAGGCTGCAGTAAAAACAGCAAAAAGCTTATTAAAGAAAAGTGACGATATGTATTTATCTCTTTTAGCTTATCGAACAACTCCCTTGGAAAATGGATTCAGTCCTGCTGAATTACTTTTTAATCGAAAAATTTGATCTCATCTTCCTATTTTTCCAAATATTTTAAACAAAACTGTCAACACTGAGCCTATTTTCGAAGGGGAGAGAAAGTACCGAAACAAATGTTGTAGAAATTATAACAAAAGACACCGTGTTAAGGAATTGTCTAAATTTAATATTAATGATAGTGTTTGGGTGACAGATTTGAAACAATATGGTATAATTGTTCAAGAGTTAAATGAACCACGATCATATCTTGTCGAAACTCATAGTGGTATTTATAGAAGAAATCGATGGAATTTGATTCCAGCCCAATATTATAACTTTGTACCCAATCAGTTTGAAAGTACAAAGCCTGTCACTCCAGCTCTGTCTGAGATTGTTAATACTACTAACCCTAGTTGATCTACGGATAAATTAAACATCATTCCCGAAAATAATGTGGAAAATGTAGATTTAGGCAGTGATGGTGCTTACGAAAGTGACTTAATTAGTGAAAGTTCTAAGGAAGTTGTAAGTGACAAAAAAATTCATGTTCATTCCCGTCCTGTTCGTAGCATAAAGAAACCTACGTATCTTAACGATTATGTTACGTATTAATCTTTGTAAGGGGGGGGATGTTCTGTTAGGATTAGTAAGTAACCTTTGTACTCAGTCCGGCAACGCCGCTCTAGAGACAGAAAAAATGTGTTAGGTAGTATGACAGACCGTGCTCGATTTGGCGGAGCAACGCGAAGAAACTCTGTACAATTGAGTGGAATAAACGTATAGAAACAATCCGAATTTTAGTGAAAGAACCCTTAACGATACAATTTTTACAAAATAAAAGTGAAAACTCACCTATACTGTAAATAGAGGCACTAAGGATAAACTTCTTTCTAAAATATTAACTAAGATGCATAATACTTTAAACACTTAAAACTTCTCAAAACACAAGCTGCCGCTTTCAGTTATGTGTAAATAACATGTAACGTCGGACTAAGATGGTCACGTGATTTTCGTGCGCCATGCCCTGTTTTTATCGTACCTAGGCCTCGAAATCCAATATCACTCCCGCCCGAGATGGCGGATTACCTATTTCTTCACAACCTCCTTGACTTGGATATCAAACGAAAAGGTTTGACGAGTAGAAAACGATAACATGAATTACGTCATACTAAATCCAATATGACGTGACATGGGAATCCAGTCGCGAAGCCTCCATGTATCCACTGTTACCACTGGCAACACCTAATTCTAATTCCAATTTCCAACACGTCAGCCTATAAATATATCATTACGATTTTGAAACTCCAACAAAATTTATATTTTAAAGAATTTTTGAACAAACGATGCAAAGTGCACACATACCGCGAAACCCAGCGGTCGCGGGGGGGCCCTGTCGTCAAGGGGGCCCTCGACGGCCTCCCCTCGACCTCGTCCGGGCGTATAGTCCGTGTTTTGATATTATATTTTAACAATTTAACACTAAAGACTATGATATCATGTAGGTATATTAATCACTCTTTGTACGTTAGGGTGGAAAACTCATTGTGCACCAATCGCCAAGGCCTTCGAAAACCGCTTCTTTTGACCTTTCTACCATTGTTAAGATGCAAATTCAAAGCCGGCCACGATTTTTTATACCCCCGATTTTTACGAAAACCTTTTAGCGATTTTTTTTATTTAAAACCTGAGACCACAGGGTTAATCATAACACCACAAAACCCCCATACCTATACCAAATTTGAACAAAATATATACAAGAAGTTCCATTTTGCAGGGTATCAGAGTTGAGCAAAATAGGAATTTTAAAGGCATCTGGCGAGTCAAGTGTGATATGAAATCCCTTCAAAACAGTTGACTGGCCAACAGGACCAATCAAAATGTTGGTGGGCTATCTCAAAATTTTGAAATTTTAGAAAACTTTATACGGATCCAGAATGCTCTGGAATCATTGAATCAATATTAATAAATACGAAAGTAATTTATTTCTGAACCAAATGCCACCCAACAAATAAAAACAATTTAAATTATTGGAAATTTCTCAACAAAGTCACTGTCTAAGACAATACATTTTCTGTGCGTTTCCTGTTGTGGCACACCAGCCACCTTAACTGATATGGACTTACTGACTGGCAGGCTTCTGTATTTTTTTGACTAAGTTGGTTTATAGTGTCTGGTCAGTTTTGATATACTTACTCGATTTTTGACCATATAAAGTTCAAAAAATTAAGTACTTTGAGATGGCCTAGATAATAACACCCTGTATATTTTGTATTGGACCTTTGCACACCAACACTTTGAGTGGTCCTGTTGAATTCGTCTGTTTTGAGGGGATTCCATGGCAGAATTGACTTTGCAGATGCCTTTAAAATTCTTATTTTTCCTAAAATTTGACACCGTGCAGAATGGAACTCCCTGCATATTTTTTTATTCAAATTTGGTATATGGAGGTTTTGGGGTGTTTTGTTTGAATAACACTGTGTGATCAGATTTTAAATAAAAAATTCGCTAAATGGTTTTCGTGAAAATCGAGGGTATAAAAAAATCGCAGCTCGCCCTGGATTTGCATTTTAAAAATAGTAACAAAGTCAAAAGAAGCGGCTTTTGAAGGCCTTTCACACACAAAAAAGTTCAGGCGATTATCTTCAAAAATGAAGATTTTACAGATTAGTACAATTTTAAAGTTGGAGACCCTGTGGATATATTTTTTGTTTTAAAAACTTTTTTGTTTTATTTACTAAGAAATAAAAGTTTGTGATAGTTTCACCTTGATGTATGTTTTTTTTTATTTTCCAATTTGAGGGGGCCCAAATTTAATTTTGGCGGGGGGGGGGGGCAAAATTAGATACCATTGTCATTAATGGTGACATTGCGTTCGACTTGGGAGGTGCAGCCCGGAGCGTGAAATTAATTAGGTATTCCTCGCATTTATGCAGCATTATAATGCAGTTTACGTTTAGTTTTTGATGACCCAATAGGTAATATAATGTAATATTCCCGACGATATGTAATTTTGTGATTTTAATTTTGTCGGTAGAAAATGTATATAACGAAACGTATTTTGTAAGCCTAATATTGTTGCTGGCCGAATTTGTCATTTTAGGCCGTTTGACCTTGAAAGTTGTAAAAAATTTCGCCTGCAGCGCATGCCTTCGGAGCATCTTTTTTTGGTAACTCTTTTTAAAAAGTCATGCGTCGTTACTGTGGGAATCAAATACCTACTAAAACAAAAAAAATATATAATAAAAATAAACAACCTCTTTAAAAAACCTTTTATTTAAGCCATCTACTAAAACGAATAAAATAAGTGTATAGGAGGTATTTCAGTGCCAAATTGAGACAAGCTTTTTTAAATCAAAAAGCTTGTGGCGCGAATTGTAAAGAAAATACATACTTCGGCAAGTAAGTACTTGCTTATCAACCAATCACTGTCCAATAAAATTAATTGGTATCTACTTTTATGAACATTTCGCGGGACTAGCTTTTCTATTTCAAAAATCTTGTGGCAATTTGGCATTGAATAACCTTAATGAAAACATAAACTTATTTTATTTATTTTAGAATAAAATCTTTTTTTTTGTAAGTTAATTAGATATCTAAAAGGAAATAAACATTCGGGTTTAATTTTTGTCACATTCTTATTTTACTATTTACGGGGGTGGTATGAATAGGTACCTTTTTCTACATTCGGAATCATTTAAATAAAAAAAAATGTAAGCAAATTTAAAAAAAATGAAAATGATAAGAAGAGATTTTTTATTTGAGATTGTTTAAAGGAGCAACCCACTTTACAATGAGTTTTTCCACAAAATGTCAAACTCCTGATCAAAAAAAGCTGGGACACCCTGTAAACACCCTTGTAGTGCATTAAGAATGAATGTTCATCCTTGTTAAATAGGTACACTATTGTGTATTGTTCTATTATTGTTATCATTGTTCTTGCACTGCTTACTATATTATTACAATGAATGATAATTTGAATTTGAATGGAATCTTGAAATCTTCAGAAAATGATTGAGGTTAAAGTATGATCAGTGGCAAAACCTAACAATTCTTTGCCCGCAGTTGACAACGAAGACAAAATAATAGTAATTGCCCCCCTCCCCCGCACAAGCATGTGGTTGCTTCTGGGGTACTCCTAGTTTGGAGTATTGTAAGGGTGAGAATTATTATTATTATTATTATTATTATAGTTCATTCGGGGGCCGTTTCCGGCAGCGGAGACATGGCCTAATTGCAATGCTAAATTATATCTTTGACTCGAATGATCGCATGTAAATAATATAAAAAATAAAATTTATCAAGTGGAATTAATTTTAATATTAATCCGTCAATTCCATTGCATCCTCTTTTTAAATTTACTTAATCACATAATTTGATTGATTTGATGATTAATAATTATCATTAATTATCAAGTTAAAATTCGATCAAAAGTCAAAAAACTAATGCATACAGGCGCGGTCCTTAAAATCGTCCCAATACGTGCGGTCGCAAAGGAGTTCAACTGGCAACATCGCAATTACCCCTCCCCTCTCTCGCGGTTTGAAGCCAGCCATAACCTAAAGGCGTAAATGATGGCAAATCTAGCATCTTATTACGCGACATTGCCTTACCCGACATTGGCAGTTACAGTGCGATAAACAGTAAATTCCGCGCCATTCGGTTGGCCCTAGATTGCCCGAATAATAGTGGAAAATTTTACCTGCTCACGTACATTGGCGGCTTTTTTCGCAAAAGTATTTCGACAACCTGGAATAGAGCCGTTCTAAGGAGGTGATAGAGGAAGAGACCCAAATTTGAGATTTTTTTTTTGTAAATTCGAAATAAAATTCACCGTTAATTTTTTTTTAATAATTTTGTATTAATAGTTGCTTAGTGCATTGACAAAACAGTGATGCAAAGAAACTACATTAAAATAGCGATCTAGACAAATTATTCAAGTTAAACTTTTTTTTCCAATTGCCCCATAAAATAAAAGGTTGCCTAATTCGAGACAGGCTGACTAATTTGAGGCAAACTGACATCCCAATTACGCACTTCCTTTACATCTTCTTCCATAGTATGAGAGTCCCATTTCTTGTGTTTTTTGGCATCTGTAATAAAAAAATGAAAATATTGTTTGGGTGCCTAATTTGAGATAGTCTCAATTACAGTACAAATTCGGCATCTCAAATTAGGAACTTTCAGTATAAAAAATTGACAACAGTATTTTAGGTTAGTTATGAAAAAATAGTGCCAGATTGCAATAAAATATCATTAAGCAACACCTCCTATACCAACTACTACGACACATATTTTTTTTACACTTCACCTTGACTGTAAATGCCAGTTTATTTATACTATCAAAAAAATTCTAGCAGTCAAATCGCACCAAGCGTGCTTTTGTACAGAAACAAACGAACTGAAGTGCTCAACTACCACTTTAACACTACACCCCAGTTTATTTTAATTAGTCTAGGCTATTTCTGTTAGATGGCGTTACATATCCTTTAATATAAGGAGCTATCTCAAATTAGGCACCTATCTTAAATTTGGGTCTCTTCCTCTAAATCTCTTAATTATTGCGTGTCGTACTTTCCTCCGGTACCAAAAAGAACCTCGAATATCTAAGAGAATTTCCCAATTTACGATTAACCACTTTCTAGAAACGGGACGCCTGTATGTAGAATCAACGAAACCGACGGAAAATGTTCTGAAACCACTCTTGGAAATTTCGTGTTTTTTCTTATTTCTCGATTTTTCGGGGGCCCAGGAAGCATCAGAACCTCACCCGAAGACTCCGGGGAAGCTTTAAAAATTCAATTAAATCAAAGTTTTGGTTCGCGGTTAAGATAAAGAAGTGTAATAAACCAATGTAAAAACCACTACGAGATTCTTCTATAATAATACAATCATACTTAGGTATACCTTATTTAACTAATACCACTTTGACAATCAAAGAAATCCGCATAATTTTACGTTACATGAATCTCAGAACACCAAGGAACAGTGTAACACTTTAAATCCAAATTATTGTAATAATAATGCAGCGATTTAACTTTAACCTATTTTCGTTGACTGGCGTATTAATACGTCAATCAATGCAAGTTTTATTTTCTACGGGGACGAGCGGGGTGGTAGGGTGGTACGAGGGAATGTAGGGGAAGTAGACCGGGAGGTGACGAACAAAGTTAGTCATCAAGCCTTACATAAGGTTGAGTGTATTTTAATATTAGGTTGATATCCAGAGTACCTATAGCACAAACTCTGCCGTCCCTACTTGGTCACTTAAACTTAGGGGAGGGGGTTAAAATTTATCAAAAAGTGCGTTTTAGTAAACGTTAAATTTCATGAATAATTCCATTTCAGTCCGAAAGCTGACCTCCCTTGGATTATAAATCCGACTTAGCAGAGAAAATAAAGCGCAGCTGTCGCTTCGGCAGAGACCTGTCAATTTGACCCGAAAAATCGGCAGCGTTTTGCGAGGAGAGGCTCGTAATTTTCTCGAAAATTAATTCGACACGAGATGACTAACCAGTAATCGTGACGAGTTATGAACAAACTATAGCTCATTTTGCTTGTTATAAACACCTAGTCCGGCCCTGTCGGACCTCCTAGGTGTTTATAGTCGCCGTTGCTGCTGGCCCTATGTATGTGTGTGTGTGTGTGTATGTACGCCCCACACCACTTCCCCGGCCTCTACAGGGCGCAGTTTTCGATATTTCGACTCGAAATTTCGCGTAGGGCGGCGCATGCGTACTTACTCCAGACCTATTGAACGGCGCCCGAATCGGAAAAGCCGTGGAATTTTTTTTTTTCGATTTTTTTTAAGGGGCCGGCGTTTCGAACCTAGGTCGTCGATCGAGTTCGGCTTTGGCGTGGGGCCCCGGACCCGTACGGGCCTCTCCCGTGCCGAAGGGCGCCCCGATCGGAAAAGCGGTTCGGCCATTTGGGACATTTTCCGATTTTCGGTTTAGCTTCTTTTTTTTCGACGGGCTAGCGTTTCGAACCTAGATCGTCGATCGAGTTCAATTTTCGCACGGGGCCCCGGACGGATAGGGGCTTCACTCGTGCCGAAGGGCGCCCCGATAGGAAAAGCCGTTCGGCCGTTTGGACCATTTGTCCGACTCTGGGCTTCGCGGATCTCTGCACCCGGCCTCGCCCAACTCCGTTCGTAGTTCGTCATTCGGCAAGGTTCGGTTTCTCTTTCGGTTGCTGTCGGTCGGCTTCTCATCCTCCGGCAGAGGGCAATGATGGCGGCTGGCGTCATGCAAAGCACAGTGACAGTGTAAATGAAGAAACGAAATGACTAAAGTTTAAATTGAGATTCTATTGGGGAATGCGGACTGTGGTAGTTTCTAGTGACAAGTTTTTCAGAATTTCAGGTTATTTTTGTTTTAAATTCCTCCGTTTTGGACACAGAACACCCACGAGCCACGGTTATGTGGCGATCAGCTGTGTGAGTAAAATGGATCAACTTATAGATACCTTCTTTTTTTAGAAACCAAATACAAGAACCACGCAAATGCGTAATGAACGGGAAATGTGTTAATCGGAAGCTAAAAGGTGATTGTTTGGCACAGTACGTGTAGTACCTGATGAATTACACAGGAAATTGAAGGAAAATGTCACCTTACAGAGTGTCAAAAATTTTTATGTGTCAAATCACAAAACACAAATCGTTTCACTCAACGCTCAGGCATAGGTAAAGGTATGTAATAGCGTTAACTGACATATTATTAATAAACAGTGCTCACAGCTGTCACGTCTGACACTTTTTATCCCACATAACCCTTTCGAAATACATTGTTAGCCATCAGCGTCATCTGTTTCCCAGGATATGAAGCTCTAGCCGTGGGAAGTGTACCTACGTCTTGCGTCAGTCGGCAGTTAGTAGGTACCTAACAGGTGTTTAATATCTGAAGCACTGGTAATTTTATCGAAATCTAGGTAAATATTTGAGAGCGAAAATGTGTGTCAAATGTTAGCTAAATATTTTCTCGCTAGAAAAACTATAAAGTATAAAGTGTAAAACAAAGTCCCTGAAAAAAAACCGGGAGAACACCGTACATACAGTACAGGGTTATCCAATGAAATTTTTATTTTTGACTCCAGAAACAAAAGTTCAGTATAAAAGTTGTAAAGGGTGGTCCAATTTAAATGTGCACTGAATTTTATGGGGAATCCGAATATTATTTCAGATTTTTTATACGGGGATCGTCAAAAAGTTATTAAAAAATTTTTTTTTTTCGGAATGTTAGCAGTGACTATACAGGGAGTAGCAAAAAATTGTCTGTTCTTATTTCTGTCTTCTGGTTTGACTGGAATATTACTTTGACAATTATGTGATTTTTTTGCAAATCTGGACATTTCCAAAATTTTACGGAAAATTTCTCGAAAATTTTTTGATTTTTATTTCGTCGCAAAAAAAAACAAAAAGAAAAATCTGATTCTTTTTGTGTAGATCAATCTCCATAAGATATTTTTGAGGGACCCGTAAGGGATGTATACATAGAGTATACCTGCAGGGGTGGCGTGATAAACGACAGTGGCGTCGCAAAAAAAAAATAGAAAATTGTGATTTTTTTTTGTTTAAATTATTCTTATTAAATATATGTTTGGGAGGCACGTAGGAGAAGTAGGACTAGGTATAGAAAAACCTGTAGGGGTGCGTAGAAACGACAGTGGCGTCTCAAAAAATCCAAAAAAATATTTTTTTTGTGTAGATCAATCTCAGTCTCAAAAATATTTTCGGGTTCACGTAAGGAATATAGGAGTAGATATGGAACAAACCTGTAGAGGTGCTGTGAATAACAACAGTGGAGTTGCAAAAAATCCAAGAAAAAAATCTTATTTTTTAAGTAAATCAATCTTAATTTCAAAGATTTTAGGGGACATGTAGGGGATGAAGGAGTAGGTATAGAAAAAACCTGTAAGGGGGTGCCATGAGTAACGACAGTGGCGTCGTAAAAAATCCAAGAATAAAATCTTATTTTTGTGTAAATCAATCTTAATCTCAACGATATTTTTGGGAGACGCATAAGGGATGTAGTAACAGATATGTAATGAGTGCCGTGACAAACGACAGTGGCGTCGCAAAAATCACAAAAAATCTGATTTTTTTTTTGTAAATCAATGTCAGTCTCCAAGATATTTTTGGGGATTCGTAGGGAATGTTAGAATAGGTATTAAAAAAACATGTAGGGGGTGCCGTGAGTAACGACAGTGGCGTCGCAAAAATCCAGGAAAAAATCTTATTTTTTTGTGTAAATCAATCTTAATCTCAATGATATTTTTGGGAGATGCATAGGGTATGTGGTAATATAAAAAAAACTGTAAGGGTTGCCATGAGTAACGACAGTGGCGGCGCAAAAAATCGAAGAAAAAATCTTATTTTTGTGTAAATCAATATAAATCTCAACGATATATTTTTGGGGATGTAGTAGTATAGAAAAAATCTGTAGGGGGTGCCTTGTCAAACGACAGTGGCGTCGCAAAAATCACAAAAAATCTTATTCTTTTTGTGTAAATCAATGTCGGTCTCAAAGATATTTTCGAGTGACGCATAGGTGATGTAGGGGTGGTGTAACAAACAACAGTGGCGTCACAAAAAAAATCCAAAGAAGAAATTCTGAATTTTTTTGTGTTAATTAATCTGGATCTCAAAGATATTTGTGGGAAACCCGAAGGGGATGTAGGAGTAGAAAAAACCTGTAAGGGTGCAGTGACAAATGATATTGGCTTCGCAAAAAAGCACATAGAAGAAAATTCTGAAATTGTTGTGCAAATCAATCTCAAAGATTTGTGGTGGACAGGTAGGGGATATAGGAGTAGAGAAAAAACTTGTAGGGGTGCTGTGCTGTGACAAGCGACATTGGCATTGCAAAAAAAAAACCGCGTAGGCGTTTATAAGCCTGCCACGGTTTCAGCGCGGAGACAACTTGGCGCCCTTCAAGTTGGTGGCGCTCCGAGGTCTGTGCTTGTTATCAAATACTTATTCTAAAACCTAAAAGGCAGAGAAAAATCTAGTAGCATTTGGCAAGCAGAGGCTATTAATACATGCATTACTATTAGTAACAAAAAAAAACTATCGGCAAAGAAGCAAACACACAATTTCAACTTACTTTAAAACATGAATTAAGGTAAATCAGCTTATATTTAACCAATATTGCATCTACAAATAATTATACTTATCTTATCATAGACGACTGAAATAAGAAAACAAACGAAAATAGCTGCCAGCCTACCTATATTTTATATCCTCCATATATGTTATGATTTTAACAAATTAAAATAAATAACAAAATAGCACGAATAACAAAATATCTATTAGTTTATATAATACCAAAAAAAACATTAATAATGCTGGCATGGCTACCGGTTATCCCTTTACAGGTTTGTATGTGAATGTGTAAACTTATTAACGACTTAAAAACAACAAGGCCAAGAAATAACCAATTTTTGTATATTTCTCACATAAACATGTACAAAACCATGTACAAACTAGGCGCGACAAAAAAAACAGTTAACAAAAGATCACAAGTATGCAGATTATTGCAGAGATAAACTATACCCCCTTGGGAAATAAAAATAGCACATATATTTTTTTTCAGAAGCGACTACAAGTTCATTTATCATTTATTCATTTATTTCATTTATTCGTCATCGTCAGATAACACGCACTCCTCCGATGAGTCGAAGTCTGAGTCGTCTTCAAGGTTTAAAATTATATTATTTAATTCTTTTGGTGTTTAGTCTCCCTTGAAACATTTATGACAGAATTTCTTGTTTTAGAAAACAACAAATACTGTGATAAGTTCAAGGGAGATCAAACACCTCGACTCAGACGCCGACTCATCGGAGGAATGCGTGTTATCTGACGATGACAAATAAATGAAATGAATGAATAAATGATAAATGAACTTGTAGTCGCAATTTGAAAAAAAGATGTGCTATTTTTATTTCTCAAGTATAGTATATCTCTGCAATAATCTGCATACTTGTGATCTTTTGTTAACTGTTTTTTTTTTGTGTCACGCCTAGTTTGTACATAGTTTTTTATGCTTGTTTTGTCTCTGGTTTGTTTTATATAAATGTTTAACTGGTTTTCGTTTGTTTTTTTTTTTTTCATGGGGGAACTTTATGTTTATGTTTATGTGAGAAATATACAAAAATTGGTTATTTCTTGGTCTTGTTGTTTTTAAGTCGATAATAAGTTTACACATTCACATACAAACTTGTAAAGAGATAACATATAGCCCTGCTAGCATTATTTAAATTTTTTTTTGGTATTATATAAACTAGTAGATATTTTGTTATTCTTGCTATTTTGTTATTTATTTTAATTTGTTAAATTCATAACATATATGGAGGATATAACGTATAGGTAGGCTGGCTGCTATTTTCGTTTGTTTTCTTATTTCATTTGTCTATGATAATATAAGTATAAATATTTGTAGATGCAATATTGGTTAAATATAAGCTGATTTACCTTAAAACGTGTTTTATTTAAGTAAGTTGATATTGTGTGTTTGCTTCTTTGAAGACAGTTTTTTTGTTACTAATAGTAATGAATGTATTAATTATTAAATGAAAGCAAAATTAATTCTAAATATACTCTGCAGTGTTATTCTTACATTCACTTCCTATTATCAGTGACTATAGACTTCTATAGACACTTCTATTATTTACTACCTACGAAAGTATTCTTTAGATCACACATCAATAAAATCAGTTGATACTTTCTATTAAAGTAACTACATATACATCATACATCCAATTAACGATGGGTCGGGATACAAACCTAAGCGATTTTTGATGTTTTCAAAAACTTGATAGCGAGTTTGATAGCCTCTGCTTGCCAAACGCTACTAGATTTTCTCTGCCTTTTAGGTTTTAGAGCGGAATATATGCAATTTGCATAAATATCCATTTTTTGCATATTTTATTCAATTTCACAAAACATTGCATATTTCTGGAAAAACTATATTTTTATGCATATTTGCATGTTTTTCCTATACTTATTTACAGATATAAGATATAACCAAGATTATGAGAGCCCAGAGACAATTCGCAGTGTGTGGTGGAAAGTCAAGAAATCCTGAAAAATGCGGATGTAGCTAACCAACTTGTTTTTATTAAAGTTAATTGTAGTTTTATACCAGATATAATTCTTTCATTAGAAAGTAGAAATTTAGGTTTAAACGAATCGATTGATTTTGTTCAAACTTTTTCCGCTAAATGTAGAAAGGTTCCCGGTGATGTAGGTATTAAAGTTAGAAAAAAATAGATGCTACGATGCTACTGTAGAAAAGAATGAAGGGTTCAAATCTTTAATGGCAGTAAAGAGTATTTTTGATGGTAAATCATCCAACGAAGTTGCACCTTGGCCTTATATCTTACTACCCAAATTAAAATATTGTCCTATTACATCGGCAGATGTTGAGAGAAGCTTTTCTATATATAAACATATTTTTACCGACAGAAGGCAAATATTTTTATTGGAAAACATTGAAAAGTACCTATTTAATCATAAATTCCTACTATACAATTTCAAATTAAAATGTTTTTATAATTTTGCTTTAAAATACCTATGGTATTTTACGAGGTATTTTATGTATTTGTTTTCCTTTAATTTTTCTTAAAATAAACCTTTTCTCTAAAATCAGTTTTGGTGTTTTTATGGTATTTGTACATGTAAAATAAATGCATATTATTGCATATTTGGCCAAATAAATGCATATTATTGCATATTTTAAACAAAAATGATGCATATATATGCGCATATTTCGATTGAAATTAAATGCATATATTCCGCCCTTTATTCATAACACATCACATTTACTGGTTTGGTTAGTCATCTCGTGTCGAATTAATTTTCGAGAAAATTGTGAGCCTCTGCTCGCAAAACGCTGCCGATTTTTTTCTCTGCCTTTACATTTCTAAAATCAACATTAAATAAAGAAAAAAATGAGCTATAGTTTATCCATGAAACTGGATGTTTAGTGTTTAGTCAACTCGGGTCAAATTGACAGGCCTCTGCCGAGGCGAAAGCTGCCCTTTATTTTCTCTGCTAAGTCGGATTTATAATCCGAGGGAGGTCAGCTTTCGGACTGAAATGGAATTATTCATGAAATTTAACATTTACTAAAACGCACTTTTTCATAAATTTTAACCCCCTCCCCTAAGTTTAAGTGACCAAGTAGGGACGGCAGAGTTTGTGCTATAGGTACTCTGGATATCACCCTAATATTAAAATATACTAAACCTTTTGTAAGGCTTGTTGACTAACTTTGTTCTTCACCTCCCGGTCTAAAGCTGTTGATTTGAGAAGCCGTAGAGTTGGCGCCACGTTGCCACACTTATACGAAATTCTTGATTTCTTGCTCATTTCTCATGCCTAGTGGAAACATTTATGAGGCCGCGCCTGTACAGGGTGATCCATCCAAGAGGAACACCCCCCTTAACTTCTTTATTTTTCAAGTTAAACAAAAAATTGTAGAAATAAAAGTTTTAAGGTTTTTCGTGAGCTTTTCCATGGTTTTATTGAAATTGACACAGGGTGTTCCGTAAAAGCTGAACAAACCAAGCCTATGTTTTTTTAGCAGAACACCCTGTATATTATTGCATTTTTGGAATCTACACTTCGTCCCGATTCCAACGACATAAATATGTTATATGATTTCTCCAGCCGTTTTTACAATACTCGAACTTTCATGTTTTCACATCCTGTATCTCTGAAACGAAAAGTTTGCGGAGAAATTGAGTATAAGAAAAAAATGATGAAAATAGTGCCTCTAAAACGTTCATAGTCATTTTGAACCCACTCCGAATCAAGGTTCATATTTCCATATTTTGCCCTGGACTAGAAAAATAGCAACCTTAACTTTTTTGTGTGGATGATTACAAAATGACTATTATCGTTTTAGGGGCATCATTTTCATCATTTTTTCTTATACTCAATTTATCAGCAAAGGTTTCGTCTCTGAGATACAGGATGTGAAAACACGAAAATATGAAGTTCGAACGCCCTGTATTGTAAAAACGGCTGGAGAAATCATATAACATATATATGTCGTTGGAATCGGGACGAAGTGTAGATTCCAAAAATGCTAAAAAAACATAAAAAATGCTAAAAAACATAAGCTTGGTTTGTTCAGCTTTTACGGAACACCCTGTGTCAATTTCAATAAAACGATGGAAAAGCTCACGAAAAACCTTAAAACTTTTATCTCTACAATTTTTTCTTTAACTTGAAAAATAAAGAAGTTAAGGGGGGGTGTTCCTCTTGGATGGATCACCATGTACATAGAGCAACTGCACATATTTTATGTCAAAATATTACCATTATAAGCTTAGCAACTACCTGTCAAATCTCAATATATGTAGTTACTGATACACAGAGCATTGAAATTCCCTATTTTATTAAATTATAGCTATATCTCCCAAAATAATCAAGCTGCTGAACTGAAATGCGACTCGTCTGTCTTCAATCGATTAAATTTTATGGGATTTATATGGGTAATAATGCAATTCATTGAGAAAAAAATTTTTATCTATCGATAGTAAACCATATAGAAAGCTTAAATCCGAATTTTTGACCATCAACCCATTGCAGGTTTTCCGCCATCTTGATTTTAGGGTTAAATTAGTTTTTCGCGGATCGCAGCTGTATTTTTAGTTTTACCAAAAAAATAGTCGACATCATTTTTGAATGAAGAAAGGTGCTCTGCAAATTTGTGTTCTTTACATTTTCTTGAATTTTGCAGTTATAAGAAAATAATGGAGAAAAAAGGGTTTGCAATTTTTTCACATCTAATATCTTTTTTTAATAATAAAGACAGCGCAAAATTTTCTTAACAAAAGTTGTTCAATACAAAATCACCTATGATATTTGTCTGAACAACTTTCTTTCTATCAGCAATAGTTTATTTCCGGTAGCGTCTCAAAGTTGCGCGCCACGTCTCCTGGCACCTCGTAGCGCTCAAGTACCTACGCGCGCTGTACCTTGCCTGTACCTTGGAAAATTTCCCAAGTCTTTTTATACCTGACTGTACTTTGACATATTATTATGAGAAACAGAGAAACCCGTCGATTTTTATTCTTGGGGGGGAGCTTTTTTGACAGTCAAGCCAACCCCTTAATCCCTAGCAACCCCAACTTTAAAATTTCAAATGGCAAATGAAACTACCCCCCTTCTGGCTCATTATTTTAAAGCCCATTTTATTGCGAATACAGTGATGTAACGTTTTTAGAATTATGTGGAGATTTGACAGAATTATTGGCTAAAAACGAAAAGTTGACAATCCAGGGGCACATTAGAAGAAAATGAATGGAAAAATAGTATATTTCCTAACAAGTTCGGAAAGTGCCACTTTTCACGCATTTACTTTTCCGCACTAGTGCGAAAAAGTAGTGCGGAAAAGTATTTTTCCGCACCATGTGCGGAAAAGTGACACTTTCTAAACTAAAATGCGTGCGGAAAAGTACACTTGTAGAAAAAAGGAATTTTCAGTATAATTGTCTCAAAACATTTTAAAAATATTTTGTGTCATACATTTGCAATGAAAAGTGCTTTCAAAATCTGGAAAAAAAAATCCAGGTCCGTATTTAAAAAAATTAAGTTGAAGATGGTTTCTCAAAAACGAAACGTTGTAAAACAAATCTGAAAACGCCTTCTTAAAGCCCGTTAAAAAGTGCCATAAGAAAGTGTTCTTATTTTTTCTCTATCTGTGATAACAACTTCAGAAAAAATAAAATCGAAAACGCAAAATTTTACTTTTTTCAAAATAACTCAAAAACGATTTATATTTGTGCCATTTTATTGACCTCAAAATTGCGCAACTTTTTCCCCATTTAACCGTTGCTCTATCTCTCACCGTTTGCAATATCCCCATGCTGTTCATTCTTATCCGGGACACAGTGTGTATATACAGGGTTACCAATCACTTAGTACAAAAAAAAATTACCACGTGCGCAGGGTGGCTTAAAAAACATAAAAATATATTTTTAGATTTTTTTACGATCTTTAAAAAAAAGGTAAAAACCCCTATTTTCCCTGTAAATCTCCGCCCATAATTACGTCATCCAATATGGCTTCTGAACATAATGTCAGCGTGAAGTTATTTTCGCGGTGTTGCCGTTGTTTTAGGAAGGATGAAAATAATTTTTTACTCAAACAAATCAAAAAAATACATAAATAACAATCGATTTTAATCTGTACAGCCGCAGCGCTCTTAGATTTACCCGAGGTTCTCCCGGATTCGCCTTACCTTTCTTTGAAATTTAACTAAGCTAAATTCACCTGACCTCTTAAGCCCTAGATAAAGGCGTAAACCCCGTTTTGATAGTTCGTTCTTTTAGCGCGCAGTGCACAACCCGAAACAACAGTTTATTTTCAATTAAAAGCTCACCCAATGTCCGAGTCATAATGTCCTTCCATATTGTGCGTCGAGTACCGGTGGCCTGGTCGATCCGCCGTGGCAACACCTCTTGATTTCCTGTATCCGGGGCACAGGCCGTCTCCAAATTCTCCACAATTTTCCTTCTCCTGCCTCGGGCGATGCTCGAGGCTTCTCACTACACTCCAGCTTCCCTTTTTCTCCGCCTTTTTAGTCCCAAAAACGACGGGACCCGAGAAAGCGAGCTGCTGCACGTGTGCCGTTACTCCATTACTGTCTTCCCCTCTTGGCTCTCTCGCGCAAGTCACGACGCGTGGCGATGTTGACCAACCCGCAAGTACAGGTATTGCCATATTTGGCCACTTGCACGCTTAACTCCGCGAACTTCCTCTATCGCCAAAATTAAATCAAAGGTTTCCCAGTGTGTTCACCTAAATTTCAACATCAGCACTACCCATACATCTTATTGGAATAATGTCGCTTAATTAAATGGGAAAGTTAGGGCCTGGCACACCAGACTTTAATCCAATAGATTTTTGTATTTGGGGATACATGAAGGCGATTGTGTACGAACAGGAAATCGACAACGAGCAGCAGTTACGTGAACGAATTGAAGGTGCAGCAGATCAAATCCGGAATAATCATGGACTTTTTGCACGTATCCGGACTTCTTTAATTAACAGAGTGAATTTGTGCATCGACGTTAACGGCGGCCTCTTTAAACAGCTACTATAGTGCTTTCCATATAAAATAGGTCAATTTTGTTTGGCAGGGGGACATCTTTTGGCATAAAATTGATAGATCTATCTGCAACCCCCTGAGCAGGGGTTGAACCCCTTCAAAAATTTAAATGGGAAGGGCGTTCATGTCGCACACCTTTGGAAACGTCTCTCAATTCTCTATACACCTGCATCAGATTTTCGAAAATCGAACGACTTTTCAAAAAGATACAGCGTGAAAAATGCAAAACATTCATTTTCAATTATTGTCTTGTATTGTTACACAATAGAAGATCTGCGTCTCCGTATTATAAACGAATGTCGACAAATCACCCCTGAAATGTTGCACAATGTTCGGCAGCGTTTTGAACAAAATCTTTATTATTGCATGGAAGTGAATGGGCAACATTTTGAGCATTTATTACAATAAAGTTTCAATTTCCTCCCGTTTATCAAATTTTCGTCAAAGTAATGTTGCTGAACATGCTTTCTATAACTTACAGCCCCCGACCACCACTTTCGGCTTAATTGTTTAACAATACCAGGCAATAATTGAAAATGAATGTTTTGCATTTTACTCGGTGTATCTTTTTGAAAAGTCGTTCGATTTTCGAAAATCTGATGCAGGTGTATAGAGAATTGAGAGACGTTTCCAAAGGTGTGCGACATGAACCCCCTTCCCATTTAATTTTTTTGAAGGGGTTCAACCCCTGCTCAGGGAGTTGCAGATAGATCTATCAATTTTATGCCAAAAGATGTCCCCCTGCCAAACAAAATTGACCTATTTTTGCGTTTTTCCAAGAAAAAATTTTCCTGGCCGTTACAGAGCCTGTTACGTTTCCGCTGGGACACCCTGTATGTGCTAGTGCAGTTGTGTTTTTTAGTTACTCTTCGGGGTTTTCCTGGCGGAGGGGATCCACCTCGTCGTGGTCGCCAGGCTCAGTACCTCTCTTCAAACAAAAGGAATGGCTGAGGGGAACCAAGAGGCTCCCAACACATTTAGAAAATGTGAATGTTGTGTTGTGTAACGCTGTATGACTTTTAATGTAAAAAAGCAAGGAAACAGAAAATGGTGCAATATTCAATCCTGGAAATGTCAGGAAGGTAGGTGTTTCATAGGCATTCTACATGTTCCTTAGAAAATAATCGTTTCCAAGAGGAAATCGAAATTTCGTGGTGAATCCTCGGATAAATTGATAGTCTTGGCAACGCCACCGCCGCGTTATTTCACTACCTGTCACTACCATTGACATAGGCGAAATTTTAAGACCCGTCACGGCGTCCATAGGCGGCGTTTTTTGAGGGGTTATAAACAATTAAAAAAAATTGGGGCATAAGACAAAATTTTTAAAAATTTATTTTGGCAAGTCTAATATCTATCATAAAATTTCTACCATAAAAATTTTTGTACTAATTGATAGTTAACCCTGTATATATAGTGTGTCCCGTTTTTCATTATAACACCCCTGAAAATGTAAGTAGGTTGGGGGAACTGAACGGGTGATTCTTTTTATAGATATGTCCCTGAAAGGTCATCATTTGCGAAGAATCGGTTTGACCTTACCGCAAAATCCTGGCCTACTGCGATTTTTTAAAGGGGTGCGTTTTTCAAAACAAAACTGGAGTGCCCGAATAGGGACTCTAGGTTATAATAGGACGCTAAGAAAAATAATTAATGAATCTGTTACTACAAATAGGTTTTCTATGCCATAATAGTATTATGTTCAGTTCTAGTCAACATCATATCTAGAAATGCAATTTTCTTATTAATTTCTTTTTCTATTGTAAATTGTAAGTAACTATTATACCGATTAAAAATATTTAGTGCGTTCAATTTGATCATATGGTACAGCCAAAATAGTGTCGTCGACATATTTTTTTAATAAATGGTAAATTATAATAAAGTTGAGAAATACATTTACAAGGAAGATCATCCATAACATAATTTGCTATTACTGGCGAAATACCTACTCGAACCCATAGGAGTACCAAAAATTTGTTTAAAAACTTGTTATCAAATACTAAATAAGATGAATCGAAAATATAATTTATTATACTTAAAAAAGTGTTTAAATCAAAGTCGCAATGTTGTTTTATTAAATTTCAATTTTTAACTATATTTCATGTTACTAGTTCTAACGGTAAATTTGTAAAAAAAGAGATAACAGCAAGACTAATTTAATTATAATTAAGTATTAGGAAGTTGAAAGTTGTTTATAAAATCACTGAAATGGAAAGAATCTTTAATACAAAATTTACTACCCTTGTTAAATGCATTAGTCAATTTTTTTTAACAAAATCACATATTTTAGTGTTAGGACAATTAATTGAAGATGTTATAAGCCTCATTGGCAAAGATGGTTTGTGTAGTTCATCATTAATATTTGTTTCTTTTTTTAAAGTTGATATTAATTTATTTTATTTTTGTTGTAAAGTGTTTGTAGGATCTTTTCTAACTTCGATATAAAAAATTTATCATTTAAGAGCTCTTGTCTTCATTCAGTCACGAGATTTCCTTAATCTATATTTGGCATGGTTACTCGACGGTAGTACTTCTCAAACAGTGGTCCAATATTAACACCAAACTTGCATTCATGAGAAATAGAAGAATCTTCCTACTACAATGCAGACAACAAGATATATTTCCAAGACATATAACACAAAATTTAGGCAGTTACAAATTTGATGGATCACCAACAAGGCCCGGGCCTGGGGCGGCAAACTTTACGGGGCGGCAATTTACCAAACTGCATGTAGTTTAGAAAATCCCTATGGTGAGCCACCCGGTATAGCCAATATTTTTTTTTAATTTTTGTAAATGAATAATATTATATTATGGTTAAGCTTTCACAGTTTTGTATTAATTTATATCATAAATAATGTTAAAATCTATCTTTTTTTATAAGATAACTTGAATTTATAAAAGCATTGGGTGCAGGACGCGGGCTGCATAAGTCCGCGAAATCAATCAACCCTTGAATCTTGAATCACTGAAATCATCGAAAAGTGCTCACTTTTGACGAAAAACAAACTGCAAGCCGTTTTTCCCATTGTGAATATTGCGCAGAAGGTTCTCGGCTCTCAAATGGATAAAATCATATTTACGTTCAACACCAGGACAAGAAAAATTAAATGCACTTGCGATATTATCCATGGAGCACCAGTTGCTGCAGTCATTGGAATGTTTTGACTTAATAAATTCATTTGCCGATCTGAAGGCCGAAGGCCTGAAGGAAAAAAATAATAGTAAAAAAATATTTTATAAAACAAGCTTTTATTTAAATGCTCCAAAAAGAAGAAAATAAACTTTGAAATAAATCAAACCAAAGCAAACCCATAATTTTGTTACATTGTACAATTGTATATGATATAAAAGCTCGTCGCGAGATTTTCGTGTGTAAATTTCGAGATAAATTTCTTTTATAGAAAAATGCAATTTCTACATAATGAGATAACGAAAAGTTTTATTTGAAAAAGCTATTCAGAATGCAAATCTAAGTCCCCGTACCAAATTTTAAAACAATCGGCATACTTTTTTTTTTAAATCTCACCTTGATCTTTTGAAAAAAAAATCATAGTATGCCGATTGTTTTAAAATTTGGCACAGAGCCTTAAATTTGCATTCTAAACAGCTTTTTTTGATAAAATTTTTCGATAAATGTATTTGATTTGCGCTAAAACCGCAAAAATTGGAAAATTTTAAAAAATCAAAGTGTGCCGATTGTTTTAAAATTTGGTACGAAACCTTAGATTTGCATTCGGACAACTTCTTCTAATCACACTTTTCGATATCTCTTAATGAAAAGGTAATTTACCTGAACTGAAAATGAATAAATTGCCATTGTCAAGGCCTGCTTGATTTTTTAAATATAAAAATATGGTGCAAAATAGTTTCTAATAAAGCAAGGCCCCCAAAGGTCAAGTTTCAGCTCGAATTTTTTTTGTCTTTGACGCCTATCGTATAGTCGATCTGAGTCCATCCTGCATTTTCTCGCGAAATTTTCGTTTGTAAATTTATTTTATAGAAAAATACATTTTATACTTAGAATTATACTTTCAAAATATGAGTTTGCTTTGGTTAGATTTATTAAAAAGTTTATTTTCTTCTTTTCAGAGCATTTAAATAGAAGCTTGTTTTTATAAATACTTTTTACTAAAGGGTGTTTTTTTTTAGAGGCGGAGAACTTTAAATTGGCAACACTGTTTCCTGCGACAGCCGATTTGACAGTTCTTGTTTTTTTTTAATCAGTTTGGTTTGGCAATTTATCATGAATAGACTGACGCCGGAGCAACGTTTGCAAATTGTTCAAAATTATTCTGAAAAAAAATGGTTCAATTCGAGAAACACATTGGGCATTACGTGAGTTTTATGGTGCTCATAATCGTCCTTCCAAGCGATTAAATCGAGAAACTATGGATCGCTTTTGCAATACGTTTACTCTAAACCTAAACGATAATACGCATCCCGTTGTAACGAGGTTCCCACGCTGTTCTTCTTTCTTCGTCAATCACAGTCTTTAACAAAGTTGGCTCGCTTTTCTCCCCGATTTTCCGCCTACATCTCACCGCGAAATCCTAGTCCTCTATCGTCGCATCGCGTCATCGCTACGTCCGCCCGAGCTGCCGACCGAGGGCACCACGCACGCATCTAATCGGCGGCCGCTAGTTCAGATGTGCCCGCCCGGGCCGCCGATAGATGGCGCTGGGAGCCGGTATCTCACCGCCGGGTCCCAGTCCTCTGGTAATAAAACTGTGGCCGTTTATTCCATCAAGTGTCTTAGTCTGGCTATACCAATTGAGTAAGCAGACTAGATATATATATCGCTGTGCTTAGAAACTGCCGATTCTGTTCTCTGTGGATTGAATAGTGCCAGGAGCGTCTGCTGGGGCTATTCAAAGACCGAAAACCGAACCGTAGAACCGAGCAATAACATTCGCTGATACAACCGTGGGATATTGCCAGGAGATAATGCTGGAAATTATCCTAAGACCGGAAAGACAGCACCGTGGAATGGAATAGTGCCGGGAGTTGATGCCGGACCTATTATATCCCGGGGCGACTGACCGTCTAGGCCATTTAGAAAATTCTGTAGCTGCCACCGGTGCCGTTTCGCTTACGTGCCACGCTCGTTCTCTACCGCTTGCCCTGCCTGTTTGCTACATTTGATAGCTCCTAAGTGTACCTAGGGTTTCTAAATACTAATATCCTCTGTACTCTTTCAGAAACGACGGGGCCGGAGCCGAGGAAGAAGAGTTATTTTTATTTTGTAAATAATTAATCTTTAGTTTCTTTTGTACATAGGGTAATCAATATACGGGGTTAATTGTTATTCGGTGCTTAATTTCATCCCCTGCACACCTCCCTGGCTCAACCATTTCTGGACCTAAAAGAAAAACCACTCCTGGCGCCCGGGCAAAACGCCAAAAGATGCTAAACAACATCTCTAAAGCCTAAAGTGTCTTACACCGTAAGACGTCATACAGTGCGCACAAAACAAGCGATTGCAAGCGGTACAGAGACATGATCACTAACTTTTTCGTGCCTCAATTGGAAGGCAGTAATGTTGCAGACATGTGGTTTCAGCAGGACGGGGCCACATGCCAAACAGCGAACGATAAAATTAATTTACTGACAGAAACTTTTGACCTACGATTAATTTCACGAAATTGACCTCCTTAACTGACCACCTCGTTCGTGCGATTTGACGCCATTAGATTATTTTCTTTGGAGATATGTAAAGTCACATGTCTACGCCGATAAACCAGAAACAACTCAGCACTGGAAAGCCAATATTCGACGCGTTATTGCCGAAATACAGGATTTACAGCTAAGAGTGTGTGAAAATTGGACCTCCAGATTACGCCATGTACGCGCCAGCCGCGGAGGCCAGATGCCCGAAATCATATTCAAACATTAATGCCAAAGAATTGTCTTTCAAATAAAGATAATTTCATGGATATTAAAAACATTTTTGTATGTTTTATTTCAATTTAAAGTTCTCCGCCTCTAAAAAAACACCCTTTATTAATTTATTTATTATTTTTTTAGTTCAAGAAAATTTATCCGCCATGTTGGAACTGTGGCCATATTGAATTTAGTGTGATGTCACTAACTTTATGGTTT
The DNA here is from genome assembly GCA_963920635.1 of Pseudeuparius sepicola. Classification (NCBI taxonomy): domain Eukaryota; kingdom Metazoa; phylum Arthropoda; class Insecta; order Coleoptera; family Anthribidae; genus Pseudeuparius; species Pseudeuparius sepicola. The sequence goes on along the minus strand of OY987300.1, from coordinate 30,885,280 downwards.
TCTACCCTTCAAGCCCTTTCATTTGATACCCATATTAAGGGGGTTGAAAAGAAAATTTAATCCGCCATCTTGGAATGGGGGCCATTTTGAAAGTATTACAATATTGAGTATTACATATTGTATTGTTGCCAGAACTAAATGTGTATGCAAATTTTCAGCTCAATGGGATGTCAAGAAGTGGTTCTAATTCAGCTTGCAAGATTTTACCTAAACAAAAAATTTGTAAAAAATTTTAAATGTTGAATAACCAATCATACATTTATTTTGTTTGTGTAGCTTTACCGACTTGTTGTTGTTTACGAATTACTATTTATATTTTCTATGTTCAATAAACTATAATCTATAATAATAATAAGGTAAAGGGTATTATTGTTATTATTATTATTATTTATTACCAAGTTAGGGGCGGCAATTATTGGAAGGCCTAGGGGCGGCAAACTTTTTAATCCGCCACTGGATGTAGGTATTACAATTTCTGATATTAATTTTTTTGGAAATATTGACAACATCAAAGTCAAAATTAAAACATTGTTACCTGTTACCTGTTACAAAATCAAAAATCTGAAGATAGAATGTTTTGATAATATCATTGTACAAGATAAATGTATTAAAAATTTAACAGAAACTCAAATTCCGGACGTTAAAAATTTTATCATTAGGGCCAAAATTTAGTTTACCACCCAGCTTAAAACACATCAAAATTAAAAAACTTCTTGCAAATCTGGAATTAGTTATTTATAAATTTAATGATTTTAAAAAGAATGTATACAGAGCTCAATTCGCTAATAGGTATAATAACAAATTTTTATCATCAATGTAAATCAAATAAACATTTTTTGATTACGTATTTTAAAAAAACATTAGAATTTCTAAAAAAAATCAAGATTTAGTAATAACTAAAAGTGATAAACGTAATGTAACCAGTGGCGGCTCGTCAGAGGAGGCAAAGGAGGCTAAGCCTCCCCATAAAAAAACTCAAAATACAGAACTATTTTCCTTCAGTATGACAGGGTAATTTTGTCCCGTTTGCATATTTCAACCTCATTTCTACTAAATAAGCCTGAAAAATTATGCAGACACATACGTACAAAGCATTATACAATAGTTTATTTTATTACGTATTTGAGTCAATTTTCGTTACAGATCGCTATGTCCGGCAACGCCGCCACAAGCTTTAAAAGCGTGCAATGGAGGCTAGCTTCCCCTGATATAAAGAACATTTGGCGGACGCGCCGAGCTATTGTGTTTGTGACCATACTGTTCAATCCCTTTTTACTCGGTACATTTGGCAACGCCCAAGCTACCAGAGGAGGCTGACTTCCATTACCGTTGATTCGTCGGTGCTAGTTCGTGCACACCTCATACCTCTATTATTCTATCTATCTCTATCAGCAGTCGGCACAGATTTCATATTATATCATGGCCGCTTCGGACGGCTTCGGTATTGTTAGGTTAGGTACCTAGTTAGATAGGAAGGCGGGTTTTGTATCCAAATAATAATTATTTTGTGGTTTAAATCGTGGTTTCAGTGTTGCTTGGTATGATAAATGTTAATGGTTAACAGGCTCTACTAAACGAGAAAAAATATTTTGTTGGCCGTGTTTATTATTTTCCAAACAAACTGAATATAGGTACATCATGGTCAAAAACGAGCTTTGCAGATTTAAAAAATTTGCCACGTTCGGTCGAAAGGCATTCGAAAGCAAAACAACACATTTCTTCTTCTTGCAAAATCAAACTTTTTGGAAAACAAAATACTTAGGTATTGCTACTGCCATAGACAGCGCCCGCAAACATGAAATTGTTTTGTATAATAATCAAGCAAAAGAAAATCGTGCTAATATAAAAAGACTCATCGATACGACTACGGTAATATTTTTGGCTTCCCAAGATTTGGCTTTGGAATCTGTAAATCGTGTCAATTACAAACGACTTCTTGTACTTTTGGCTAAATATTACCCAAACTTTAATAATTTTTTAGGAAGCAATATCTTTTTCCGTAGTTAAAAAAAACCATTCAGAATGGAAATAAAGGAATCGTTATTTTTTTCCTGGCAAGTGGATGAATCCACAGATATTTCGTGAGCTTCTCAACTTTCAATTGTGTTTCGGTATGTCAAAAATTGAGAAGTTGTAGAAAGGTTTTTATTCACGGAATTTTACTTTATATGTGATTAATGTAAATTATCGCAGCGTATTTTTTACCAGGAATACAAAAAATGTAATTTATTGGCAAAGAAAGAGTTAATTACCTATCTAGTTTTAGCCTCCTCATTTTAAATAACCACTAGCCGCCACTGAATGTAACAGTGACTATTTTAATAGAAGTCAAGAGCTTTTAAATGTTTTTTTATATCGAACTTAAAAAAAGATCCTACAAACACTTTACAACAAAAATCAAATAAATTAATATCAACTTAAAAAAAGAAAAAGATTAATGATACAACTGCTAAATCTCTTATGAGTAGCACACAGTAGCACCTCGTTTTTATACTTTACCTAAAATACACAAACCATCTTAGTCAAAATCTTGAATTGATTGTCCTAACAGTAAAATATGTGATTTTATTACAAAAATTTTGACTAATGCATTTAACAAGGCTAGTAAATTTTATATTAAAGATTCTTTCAATTTCAGTGATTTTATAAACAACTTTCAACTTCCTAATACTTAATTATATTTTAGTTAGTCTTGATGTTATCTCTCTTTTTACAAATTTACCGTTAGATCTATAGTAACATCAAGTATAATTAAAAATTGGAATTTAATAAAACATCATTGCGAATTTGATTTAAACACTTTTTAAGTATGATAAATTATATTTTCGATTCATCTTATTTAGTATTTGATAACAAGTTTTTTTAAACAAATTTTTGGTACTCCTATGGGTTCGAGTATTTCACCAGTAATAGCAAATTATGTTATGGATGATCTTTTTACAAGCGTTTATTTAACTTCACCTTCACCTGTTAGTGTGGGTCAAATCTTGCAAGCTGAATTATAACCACTTCCTGACATCCGATTGAGCTGAAATTTTGCTTACACCTTAAGTTCCGGTGACAATGCAATATGCAATACTCAATATTGTAAAACTTTGAAAATGGCCGCCGCTCCAAGATGGCGGATGCTGTATTTTTTGTCAACCCCCTTAATATGGGTATTAAATGAAAGGGCTTGAAAAGTAGAAAACGATAAAGTTAGAGACATCACACTAAATTCAATATGGCCGCCGCTCCAAGATGGCGGATTATGTATTTTTTTGTCGACCCCCTTAACATCGGTATTAAATGAAAGGGCTTGAAGAGTAGAAAACGAAAAAGTTACTTACTAAATTCAATATGGCCACCGCTCCAATATGGCGGATGATGTATTTTTTGTCAACCCCCTTAATATGGGTATCAAATGAAAGGGCTTGAAAAGTATAAAACGATAAAGTAAGTGACATTACACTGAATTCAATATGGCCGTCGCTCCAAGATGGTGCATGATATATTTTTTTGTCAACCCCCTTAATATGGGTACTAAATGAAAGGGCTTGAAAAGTAGAAAACGAAATAGTGACATCACACTAGATTCAATATGGCCGAAGCTCCAAGATGGTGGATTACCTATTTGATACCCAACATGGTTATCAAATGAAAGCACAAAATAAAATTGAAAATAAAAAAACCTTTTTAAAAACAAGCTTTTATTTAAGCCATGTACTAAAACGAATAAAATAAGTTCAGTTCAATTCAATTCCAAATTGCGACAAGTTTTGAAATGAAAAGCTTGTCGCGTGAATTGTAAAGAAAAAAATGCATACTTTGGCAAATAGGTACTTGCTTTTCAACCAATCACTGTCCTATAAAATTAATTGGTACTTTCATCAAACATTTCGCGCGACAAGCTTTTCAATTTGCAAAAACTTGTCGCTATTTGGAATTAAATTATTTTAACGAAAACCTAAACTTATTTTATTCGTTTTAGTACACGGCTTAAATAAATGCTAGTTTTTAAAAAGGTTTTTTTTATTTTGAATTTTATTTGTAAATGTATTTCTCAACTTAATTACAATTTACCATTATTAAAAAATATGTCGATGATACTATTTTGGCTGTACTATATGATCAAATTGAACACACACTAAATATTTTTAATCGGTATAATAGTTACAATTTACAATGGAAAAAGAAATTAATAATAAAATTGCATTTCTAGGTATGATCTTGACTAGAATTGAACATAATACTATTATAACAGAGTAGCATAGAAAACCTATTTGTAGTAACAGATTCATTAATTATTTTTCTTACTATCCTACTAATATGAAAACTAATAACTAATAAAAATCTTAATTCAATGAATAAAAGGTCAGAGATTGCAAATTTAAGTAATATTTTTTATACATATTTGCTTCAAATGAATTGATTAATTATGTAATTGTTATACCTACACATTAATATTATTTGTTTTATCTAAATTTATAACCAAATTTTACTCATTAAACAAATTGTAAACAAAAATCTGTCAAATTTTAACCAATTTTGACATATGAGACAATTTGTATTTATAACCAAATTTTAGTTATAAGACATTGTGTAAAATAAGACATGTCAAATTTTTAACCGAATTTGACGCCTTTTAATAAACAAAAAGCTGTTAAATTTATATGCAAATTTGACGTATTACATAGTTTTTAAACAGAAATTTGTCATACTTATAACCTATAAAGTGAACTAAAATACTTAAAATCATAACCTAATTAGACATATTTAGACATTTTGCAAACATAAGTAGGTATTACCTTAAATCCAAAACAAATGAAAAGTTATTTTTATAAAGTCTTCCATAATATAAATACGTTGTTTATAAAAGTTGAAAATTCCTTTTTTTTAGACGGTAAATGTGCCAATTTTTGACACCTTAAGGCAAAATTCGTTTTCGGTTCGTCATAACTGGGATATATTATATAAAAAACCTCAGGAAAGTAATTTCTAAACCCTTTGTGTCTTTTTGTGAAAAAAATTGTAAAAACTAATTTATATAAACACTGAAGATGTGATTTCATATTATTTTTTAAAAAGTCAGATTTTTTACATCAAATAGGACCTATATTTGACACTACCAAAATCTGATAATCTGTGTACCTACTTAAATTTGAAAAAATTATTAAGGATGCCAAGTAAGTACGAAAATAAACTTTATTTTTATATTGTATACTATAATATATGTATTTTTGCTCACATAAGAAAATACCTGTATTTTTCTATTTCCGGAACATAGAAAATATTTCTTTTATTAACCGCCTTGGGCTCTTCAATTTTTTCCAAAAGTTTGACCACTCATAATATAGCAAGTCATGTGGAGAAGGCCACTTCCATTTGTTCATGCCGTTCGGTGTCGTTACTCGAACTAATGCATTGGTTCTTGTGTTTTTTATTATTATTCCAGGATATTCTTTATGTTCATATTTGACTATGACATAGTCATTAATCATAAAGTTAGAAGAAGTATTGGTAGTTTTAGTTGGTTTTTCAAATATTTTTTTGGCTAGTTTTATTTTTGACTTGTTTTTATTGAGTTTTCAACTTTTTGCTTTTTAGTTCCTTCTTTTCTCGCTTTATTTTCTTCTCGAATTCTTTTTCTCTCAATAATTTATTTTTCTTTCTTAGCTTTCTACGCTTTCCATTTGTCAGAAGTATGGATGAAATTGTTGCACTTCAGCGACTAAAGTACTGCACCAAGTTTCATTTAAATTGCATAACTTCTGTAGAATATGTTTTTGAAAATGTATTTTTATCACCCTGTAACTTTTATATTACGCATTTTCGGACCCATGTTTATAGGAAACTTTTTGATCAAAATGACATTTTCTACCTGTCATTTTATGTTGGCACCATAATTTAGAAACACCCTGTATGTCGAACCAAAATTTGAATAACTCTGAATATTCTATTTTTCCTTTCCATTTGTTGTTAGTCGAAGCAATACGGAACTGATCGCTGCTTCTAATCTCTCTTCAATAAATGATAAGTGGCCTTTCAGGTTCATAATGTTATTTTCTATCTCTGTTTCGGCGGTTTGATGTGGTAATGTTTAAATTTTGACTCGTATTTAAACATTTAGAAAAATCCACAGCTTCTACATTGAATGGTATAAGACCACATTTTCTAAAAGAATTTCTTAATATCCTCTGAGATTCCATATTGTGTAAGCATTTTTCGAGCAATTTTGCAAAGTTATCGCACTTTAATGTTTGCTTTTTGTTTTCAAGCCGCCACTGGCTTACAGCATCTCTCCATTTAGCCTCAAGCGGGTGAAAATAGCCAATGTCAAGCGACGGCAATATGTGTGTCGCATTTGGAACAAAACTTATCAAAACTATTCCTATTTCACTGCAGAAGTCGCTCAGGCTCATGGTCAGATGTGATTTGTGCCCATCAACATACAAAATAATACGGCGTTCAATTGAATTTTCTACGAGCCAAGGACAGAAAATATAAGCTATATATTCATAGAAACTTTCCGAGGTCATCCAGCCGCTATCGGATTTCCCTACGCCCCATTTATCTGGAAGTTTAGATACAATAAAATATGTTTTGGTAATCGCGCGTATGCAAACATCACCATGGGTGGTGCCAATTATCCAGCAGCATTTGCTGAAATAAACCACAATATAGATGTGATCAAATATTCATTTAAAAATGTTCAAAAATTAAACGTAATGTCTGGCCCCCTACCTGTAATCAGTGTAGTTATAGATTCCTTCTCATTGGCATTAGGATAATTATTGTAAGCTGATTTTGAGCCCTTCATAATAAGGGCAGTTTTTCCTTTGGGAGCTAATGAAAACCCCACTTCGTCTGCATTAAAGATTCTTCGAGGATCTTCAATGCGTAATTTATTTTCTCTAGAGAAATCTTGGATCTCTTGAAACCAGTCTCGTATTTTTCGCTCAGACACTGCGGATAGACTACTTGTAAGATTTTGTGTTACACGAACACTTATTTGAGGGTGTCGTTGTCGTTTTAAGAACCCCTCATACCAGTGTCTTCCAGGGCGTCCGTGTTTAAACGTATATTGGGTCGATTCAATTTCTTTACTACCAATGCTACACTATCAAGTAGCTGTTCTTTGGTAACTGGGAAACCAGTTCTTCCAACTTCTATAATCCAAGACTGTAGAAGATTTTCTTCTTGACTTGACAAGTCAAAATGGTATCAACACCACTCTGCGGCCTATAGGAAATTTTTCGGTAACTTTATAACACAGAGTTATTCTTGGTACGCCATATATTTTTGCCGCTCTAGCACATGGTGTGTCATATTTAACTGCTTCTATGGCATTTACTAAAGCTTCTTCGGTGTATTTACAATAGGTTTTGGTCGAAATCCTTAAAATACTAATTCCATGTAAGTTGAAAGCATTCTACGATAATGTTCCCAAAATGGACACTTAAGTAACTTAAATTTGAAACCAGTGTCAGATTTCGGGCACACAGTTTTCTTGTTATTTTAAGAGTTAAAAGGAGACACGTTGTTGTGTTACATGTACAACAAAGTGAGAAGATATATTATTATTTGGTACAAAATGGATTTTGTACCAATATTTGATACTCAGTGTCAAATTTATGGCAAAGTAGCTTTACATTGTACTAAAATTTGACATGCGAAAATATATTACTAATGCAGTAATATAGTATTTTTGGTAGGAAAGTTTTAGGGTAGTTTTGATTTCCTCCATTCTTTATGTTTTTTTGGGGTGCTGAATCCGAATCTGAGGTTTGCTAACAAAATTTCATGACGCAACATTGAAAAAAAAATGCAAAGAAATGTAAAAAATGGTAATTTTGGCAGTTTTTTGCTTATAACTCGAAAACCATCAATTTTTTGGAAAAACACCTCTAATGTAAATGAAAATATATAAAATTCGGGCTCAATCGGTAGTTGAAAAGTGGCGTGTTTTATCCATCTCCACAAAAACCCATTTTTATATGCAAAAATCTAATTTATTATCAAATATCATTATATTCACCACTATGTTTATTATTTGAGCCGTTTTCTCTTAGAAGATCCTGGTTGAGGCTCTTCGATGGCAGAAGGTCCTTGCTGAGGCTCCTCCATGGCGGAAGATTTTGGCAGAGGATCGGGTTCTTCCACAAACAGTATCGGATATTGAACCCGTTGCATGTTGTGCATATTGGAGAGCAATAAAGCCCTGTTTTCCTGCATCCACAATTTCGCTGGCAGACTTTCTTGCATTTTCAAAAAACGCGCTGAAGTATTGAGTGCGGTGCTGGTTTGGACTTGGTTGTAACGGGTACAAGACCACTCTTTGTTTTTTTCCATCCCCACTCGTTCGGATCTCATTGCGGTTCATTGAATATTAGTCCTGGTTGTGTGTACAAAAGTGCAACGATTAGCGGATAGTTTCTTTATATTATCATTCGATTGTACCCACATTGTGCAGCTACGTTTGGGGTGTCAGCTGGCTAGGTGGCGGTGGGGGTAGTTGCTAAGGGGTTGCAAACACATGAACAAATCAATTTTTTTTTTCAAGTTTTCTTTTATTTTTCCTAAAGGACGACAGATATGGCAGATATATTTGGTACAGTTTAGACACACATTAAATGCTATAAACTAAATATAATTCGGCTTGTCTACTTCCAGCAGTGCCGCAGAGGCGGGGGTCAACCATAACATTTTTCAATAAAAAAATGGTACGCCACTGGAAAAGTAATATTTTTCTACCTTAACCAATCAATTCTAAGAAAAAAAGTATTCTTGACTTTTTTCGAAAAATGTACTTTTTTGAAAAATTAATTACCTACCTATTTTGTGTATTAAATTTTTTAGCAGAAGAAAATCAAAGGGTGTAGGCTTTTGAAATTTTGCACATCTACTCAGTTTTTAATTCTGAATAACTTTCCTTAATAACATTTTGTCATAAAACCTACATAAAGGGCACATTACTGGTGCAAAAAATTGGCTTTTTCAAAGGACACATGATTTTTCGAATCTAGAAATCCTCTTTGAAGGTTTTATGGCAAAATGTTGTCAAGGGAAGTTGTTCAGAATTAAAAACTGAGTAGGTGTGCAAAATTTCAAAAACCTAGACCTACTTTGATTTTCTTCTAAGACGCTCGAAAATAAATTTTTCAAAAACGGTATATTTTCCGATAGAAAGTCAATACTTGTTTTCTTAGAATTGGTTTTGGTTTTTTAGCTTTTTCGCCTTTTTCTTCCATTTTTTTCTTAGAAATGTGTCCTTTCTGGAGCTTTCACGTCAAAATATTATTAATAAAACTTGATCATCGTGAAAAAATAAAATTTGGACGTGAAAGCTTCAGAAAGGACACTTTTCTAATAAAAAGTGAGAGATCAATCTAAAAATCAAAGTAGGCCTAGCCTTTTGAAATTTTGCGAATCTACTCAGTTTTTCATTCTGAACAAGTTTTCTTAATAACATTTTGTAGTAAAAAAATCTCTAATAGGGTTTTTTGAAAATATGCTATTTTAAAAAATCATAGCAGGCCAGGAAATAATTACCCCATCCAAATACCACCGCCTATGAGATGCCCTCCCTTGGTACTACCAACAAAAAAATATATATACCATTTGTTTTCCTTGCCCTTCATATATTTCTGCGGTGTCCAGTATCAAATTGAGACACACTGTATAGGGCTTGTATCTCAAATCGTTTTTTAAACCAGTCTGTCGGCCTTTCCCATACAAAGCCATGAGAAACATGTTGCCTGCTTGGGCAATCTCGTCCTGGTAGGCTCGAGGGTCTTTGAAAGCCTCAATAACTGATACCAAATCATTGTTCTTTTGCAGGACTTTGATAAATTTCAATTTTCCCTGATTAGATAGAGCGGAAGTGTCACAACCACTCATCGCGTGCAGGAACAAGATATTATGGTGTGATAGGGTTTTGTCCGATAGATGAGGATCGTAGATGGTTCCCTTTTCCTGGTTTCGTGAAAGAGACATTTTTTATATCAGGACTACACAGGCCAATCAAAATCACCAAAAGGTCGATATCTTCCTCCACCACGTGTTCATTTGAAGGAGCCAACTTAAGTGCTGTTGTGATTATTAGGAGATCAGCATCCTCCACTGCTTGCTGTGACTCAATGTTTGCTTCATTCAACTTCTTCATAAGTATAAATATCAACCGGCCCTTGTTTGTGGAATTTGCAAGGAAACTTCCCCTGCGAGACAGTGGGCACCATTGATTCAGTAAATGATACTGCTGCAGAATGTTTTCTTTGCGCTCTTCTCAATCGCTCTATTCGCATGGTGCTTTCAACATATGAAAATGGGTTTTTGTTTAGATAGATAAAACCACGCCACTTTTCAACTACCGATTGAGCCCGAAAATTTTTTTATATACTTTCATTTGAAATAGAGGTGTTTTTTCCAAACAATTGATGGTTTTCGAGTTATAAGCAAAAAACTGCCAAAATTAATTTTTTTTTACATTTCTTTGCATTTTTTTTTCAATGTTGCATCACGAAATTTTGTTAGCAAACCTCAGATTCGGATTCAGCACCACAAAAAACATTAAGAATGGAGAAAATCAAAATTACCCCAAAACTTTTCCGCGAGGGGCCTTTCTGAGCACAAATTTATTGTATTATACCGTTGACTGACGTATTTATAAGACTTCTCACGGCTATAGCTTCATGTCCTGGAAAACAGATTGCTCTGATGGCTAACAATGTGTTTTGCATTGTATTTTGTCTCCGGAAAGCGCATGGTGAGTTGAAAAAGTGTCAGGCGTGACAGCCGTGAGCAATCTTTATTAATATGTCAATCAACGATATTACTTCAGATTTAAACAAGTATTTTTTTTACTATATAAGGAATCAATCAATTACCGAAGCAATTAATTGATCATGGAGTATTATAATGATAGCACACCCGAAGGTGCGGAACAAAGCCACTGGTCTCGTTGTTTTTCTTGTTTTTTAGCATTCTTACAATTCTTACAAGACCTAAACTTGTCCGTGCAAAAAGAAAACACCTATAGCCCCCCCCCCCCCCCCGAAATGCTTATTTGTAAAAACGGAAATTTTGGCTTACCTTACTGGAGTTAGTATTAACAGCCCTCCTGTTCATAGCCAGACACGATGCGCCATATTTGAATATATGACAGTTTAATACTCCGCCAGCATTGCCAGCAAGACTGCAAACTTTTTATGACATATTTTAAAGAAATATACAGAGATGGAGCCACAAACATCGAAACACATTTTCAATGTGTCAAAACATTACTTATTAAAACAATTTGTCACTACAAGTGTCAGAATATGGTACACTGTCCAATTTTGGTACACTTACCTGATTGATATCCATTAAAAATTTCAACAATTTTATGTCATGTAAAAAGACACATCTGAAGATTTTGCATCATAAATTTGCCATAGATAATAAAGTTTTAAAACAAATCTAGCGTTAAGTAAGTAACATTTTATATTATATAATATGTATACATTATTTAAACATATTGTAGCTGTCCAGAAGAAGGAATGAATAATTCCGAAAGCTTGTCAATTAACAAATAGTCATGTAGTCATCAGTAGATTCTGGATTTTCTGGTCGGCCGGTTATGATGTCGATAGGGAGCCTTAGATCGTCTCAGAAAATAATCTTGGCTGGAGATTTTCCCATGGCTTCATGCACAGCGGAACGGTATGACAATAGAAAAGGTGGTATGCATGTGTCCCAATTACTTCGTTTCTGATTCGCTACTATCTTCAGGTACGTTTCTAGAGTCTTATTGAACCTTTCCACCATACCATCAGACTGGGGGTGCAGGGGTGTTGTTCTTGTCATGGAAATCCCTAGCAGGCGGCAGACATTTTGGAATACCTCCGACTCAAAATCGCGGCCCTAATCAGAGTGTAGTTCTCTCGGGACACCAAAACGACATATCCAATTTTGAAACAGTACCTCTGCGACTGTGGTGGCTTCTTGGTTAAGGACTGGATAAACTTCTGGCCATTTGCTGAAATAGTCCATGACGACTAACACATATCGGTTGCCAGATTTTCAGGTTGGGAACGGTCCCGCTACGTCCATGGCGATCCTTTCAAAAGGAGCTCCGACCAGGTATTGCATCATTTTACCCCTGTTCCTTGTTTTTGGTCCTTTCGCCGAAGCATATTCTTCACACCGGCGGCACCACTCTTCGACATCTTCCCGAGAGTTTACCCAGTAAAACCTCTTTCTAACTTTATTCAAGGTCTTACTAATGCCAAAGTGTCCACCTCCAACGCCTTCGTGCACGGCTTTCAGGACCTCCGACACACTCTTCCTGGGAAGTACTGTCAGAAATAGCTTTTCTCTTCCATCTGGACTTTCCCAAACTCTCTTTAGTACACCATCTTTATCTTTAATTACTAACGAGTCCCATTGCGCCCAGTACGCCTTTTACTCTGGTGATTTGTCCGAAACATCTTTCCATTCAGGTTTGGGTATATGTCTCACTTTTAGGTCAAATATTATACCAAATATGGGATCTTCACTTTGCTCTCTAGCGATGATTTCCGAATTCCAATTTTCAGGTCCGCGGACAGTATATAGTTCGTTTACATAAAATTAGGTCCGGGTTTTCTCTTAATTCCTGTCGACTACAGTGATGACAGTCTTCATTTCAGGGTCTTCTTGACAATGCATCAGCATTCTTATGGTTGTCCCCTTTGCAGTGTTCCACTTTGAAGTCATTTCCTGCAGCCTTTGAAGCCATCTTGCCACTTTGTCCTTCTGGATTCTTAAACTGGAATAGCCATTTTAGTGATGCGTGATCTGTTCTTAATATGAAAGGCTGGCCATATAAATACTTGTGGAAATGTTGAACGGCCTTGACCATTGCTAGCAGTTCCCTTCTTGTCCCGCAGTAGTTTCTCTCTGTTTCTCAAGTATCACCTCTAGAAAGTCGTTTTTCTAATTTAGTACCAGGGACACAGTACTGCTATCCCGGAAAATGTAACTCGATCGGTAATTTGTCAATTAATGTGTTCAGCAGTCCACCCCTTTAACAACCAGCATTGGATTGACACAAGTTTATTATATATATATAGGGAAATAAAAAACACACAAACAAATATTTTTTTTATTTTCACAATTTTACATTTCTAAACTTTTTATTTAGTTCATACATAATAATTAAGCTTCTCAGCTCTTCCAATGCCTCCATATATCGCCACAGTCTCTCGCTCATGCTTCAGAAAATAACGGAAAAAGTGAGGTTATGGGTCCTAAATCTTTTAAGTTGTATAACATACAATCTAACAATATTTTACCTGGCAAAAATTTACTACAATCATTCCTATTATCATTTTAATCATAAGAACTTACCAAAATATGCATTGCATTATTTTATTATTAATTAACCTATAAAAGAAACACAATTTTGGACAATCACTAATAAAATCATACAAGTAGGTTCATATAATTACCATCATATATGATTAAAGAGATAGTAAGAAAACATATTTATAAAGTTTATAAATTACACAAAAATAGAAAAATCTTTACCCTGCCTAAGCTATTAGTAATGGATAACTTACTTAAGTAAATCATTAAGTGCAATATATTTTTTAAAAGTGTCCAATTTGGCCCACCCTTACAATCGTCGAATTTGTAATTTTTATAAGCAATTCTATGGTTAAATAATTCAATGTGGCGGCGATAAGAAATATAAAGTTACTGTAATTTTCTCAACATCTAAAGCGAAGAAAAAGCAGTCGCCTCAATTTTCAGCTAAATATGAGATTAGGTATTGTAATTATGATGATGGCAGGCATTTTTTTGTACAATGTCAATTAAATATGTGGGAAAAAGGGTATATATATATATATATATATATGTCTGTATTTATGTCATTTAAATACTGTCATCTGACATTTTTTAAATTTCTACCCATTTATACAATTTTATTGATATCTTAACCAACATACCACAACTAAAATTATAATCACCTTATCCTTTGTATCGACTCATATGGCAACATTTTTAAAAAAAGACAGAAAAGTATAATTTGGTAAGTTTTATTAAGTTTCTCATCATTTTTTCCCCTTATAATAACTTATAGCAAGTGGATTTATTTATTTTAATATTTACATTGTTTTTTAGAGCCCTGAAGACGACTTTAAATAAGTCGAAACGTTGGCAATAAATTAAAAACTTTTCGGAGTTTTTCTCTGACCCTTTTTCCCACATATTTAATTGACATTGTAACAAATTTCTGGGTCACTTAACATTAATTTATTTATTTTTTTGTACTTTTATTTTCCATGTCTTGACTGACAAATAAATAGAACAAAAATAGAACCTGTCTAATTACTTTAAAAGTCATGCTATGAAAAGTGAAAAACAAAAAAAAAGCTGCCAATGGACTTGCCATATTGTATATAAGAAGGAGAATTAAGAATAAGAATTTTATTTATTCCTTTTGGCTGTTACAAGAAACAGATAGGGTACGTCACAACATAAATTACACACTATTAAAACATAATCATGAAATCATGACAGACCAAGATCATTCAAGATTCAAACTCAGAAATTCACCAAGGCTATAAAAGCTATGCTTATGCAAAAATTGCTTTAACAGGGGCTTGAAACAGGCCAGAGTTCCTGCTTGTTTAATAAACTCCGGTAAATGATTAAAATAATAGGGTCCAGCGAAAGAAGGTGACTTCTTATAGTAAGCATTGTTAAACTTTTGAGTCCTAAATTTTTCTTTTCCTCGCGTATTGTAGCCATGATTTTTACCGTTCGTTGTAAAGCAATGCCTATATTTTATTCTGTGAACGGAAAATGTCTCTACATGAGCTCCTATGACCTAGATTAAATATTAATTTTAAAATTCGTTTTTGAGCAACAAAAACTCGACCCAGCTCTACCGCCTGACCCCATGTCAATATATGGTACGTTAAAGCTGGATACACCATGCCATGATAGGCCGACATTAAGGCAGACTGAAAAATTATTTTTTAAATTAAGAATTGCATAAAAACTTTTATTAAGCTGTGAGCAAACTTCATTTATTTGACTAGACCAATTAAGGTTGTTATCAAGGTGCAACCCCAAAAACTTAACCTTACAATTAAAATTTATGACATCACCATTAAAAGCCTTACCTATTTCTTATGCCTGATAACTTGTGCTTAGAATAAAATTCAACTATTACTGTTTTCTTAATATTTATCATTAAATTATTTTTGTTGTACCAGTAACTAAATACTGACATGCACTTTCTTCTGCAAAATGTCTGGGTCCCGGTCACCCACAATGACACTGGTGTCATCAGCATACATAAAAACCGCGGCCAACGAAAAATACCGGACGTGGCGCGGCGTGGACTCACGTGACTCTAGGAGTTCTCATTTAGGTTAGATTAGGTATTTAGTTGTTAATATTTTTTAGCCTTGAGTGCCTAAATTTATCCAAATAAAATAATACAATATTTACGATAATTCCAATGTAATTCCAATGCAATGCTAGAACTCCTAATGTCACGTGGGTTCGCGCCGCGCCACGGCCGGTATTTTTCGTTGGCCGCGATAAAAACATTGCCAATAGTTATATAATCTGGCAGGTCGTTAATATACAATAAAAATATGAGGGGACCAAGAATGCTTCCCTGAAGCGCCCCGAGCGCAAGACCCCGCGGGCCCGAAAGTTCCAATCCAGTTTTTATAACAAAACTTCTGCGTTGTAAAAAGGACACAATCCATTTATTTATTGGTTCTCTAATGCCCAAGCTATGCATTTTGCTAGTAACAAATTCCGGGTCCAAAGTGTCAAACGCACGTGACAGATCAAAGAACACTCCGACGGTGTACTGGCCATCATCCATACAGTTATAAATTGTTTGTATAAACTCTCTACTTGCAGTCTCGGTAGAGCATTTTTGTCTAAATCCAAGTTGAGCGCTAGTTATTGGATTGAGTTTTTCGAATATTAATTAATTTTTTGAACGAAAAAATCAAAAACCATTCCGATTTGAAAAATAACGTTAAAACTGAATTCCTTGGCTGCAAAAACAATTAAATGATATACCACATGGTATTTTATAAAAAAAATGTTATTGGTTGTTCGATCCTTCCAAAACCATCGCTTGCCAAAAATATTTTATATTTTTTATTGCTTGTGTATGCAAGTTATTCGAAAAACATTATAAAAACATGAAAAACTTCAAAAATGGCCCCTTTATCCCCTATTTCAACCCCTTCTCGTGGAGCGATTTTAATCAAAACCAATCCGAACCATCCTATTCGGGCTTTCTTCCCGTATACAAAATTTCAATTCGATATCTCCATCCGTTCGGGAGTTATCGCCGGAACACACAATATTTTTTTCGCTCAAATAATTGGTTACATAAATACTTAGTTCCTAATAAAAAAATACACCGTACTTCGTCAAAAAATATCTCATTTATTTATTTCCATGGCATACTGTTAATTTTTTTAATTTTAACAAACATTCCAAAATTATAACAAAAACGCTAATATACTGCCTTTGTGATTTACCTGTTTATTTACCAAAGTAAGTATTTATTTGTTAACCTTTGTTAAAAAATGTTATGTTAATTTGTTTTTATTTTGTTGTTGTTTTCTTTTTATACAAACCTATCTGTAAAAGATTTCTAAATTTGTAAATAAAAATTATTATTATTTTGCATTGAGGCGTTATTATTGTTATTATTATATCGACTTAGCCAAAAGGCATTCGCAGTCCCTCTACGGGGAACATTCACTCAGATCCCGGGTATGCCGGATACCATAAGGATCTGGCTCGGACGAGACCCTTGCCTTATAGGGCCTTAGGTGACATTGATGTTGTTGGACGTTCCTGAATTCCCCATGAATTTCCTGACGGTTCGGGCTGTCGCAAGTAGTGCCGCTTTCTGCATGGACCTGTAAAGATTATCAGTTGATGTTTCTCAGCAAACTTTTTTGGTATAACACCAGTTGTTGACACGATGATTGGAACCGTCTGAACGTTCTCCATTTCCCATTGCCTTCTAATTCGCTCTTCTAAGTCTCTGTACTTCGCGATCTTCTCGGCCTGCTTCACACGCAGGTTGTTGTTGTTTGGGATGGCCACATCAATCAGCGTTGTCTTCCTAGAAAATTTATCGACTATTATAAGGTCCGGCCTGTTGTAGGCAACTCGTTGATCTGTCAGAACTGTACGATCCCAGTACACCTTAGCCGTCCTCCTTTTACAGTTTTAAGTGATCTCAAATCGATTCCGAATCACTTTGAGATCACATCAGCTGACATCGAGTGTTCCTTTTACAAATGTTCAGTTGATTACGAACTGATCAGTTTACGCAGCAAATCGTTTTTTATGTAATTTGTGTTGGTTTTGAGTGTTTTTGGGGTTAAGGTGGTGAAAAATATTGAAAAATTCCTTCAAGGGTTATATTATAGATAACGTGGACGTACGTTCCATTTACCAATAAAAAATCATTTCACTATCAGATCACTTCATTTTAATTTCACTTCAAATTCACTTGTGCAAAAAGTCAAAAGGAGGACAACTCTTGTAGTTGCTGTTTTCAAGAACAGGCTCCGGTGTGTAACTGTAATATGGGACCCTCTCTGCCTGCACAAGCAGCAATTTTTCCGCCAGTTCCTGGTGCAATATCTTGGCAACCGAATCGTGTGTTAATTATATTCCATTGATGCGAACATCTGACATCCTCCTGTTATGTGCTGGATTGTTTCTGAAGTTTAGCACCCGTATCTGCATCTGTCATCCACTACCGATGCATCTCCTACAATTAATTTTAGGTAGTTGCGAGTTGGTATAACTTGATCTTGTGAGGCCAGTAAGAAGCCTTCCGTCTCGGGGAACATTCGTCCCGAGGTCAGCCAATAGTTAACCTCATTGGGATGCCTCCCGTGCAACGGCTCCTCCAACCACTTCTGTAGTTTATCATTGTCCGTTCGGTTGTGATTGTGATGCTCGTGTTCCGTCAGACGTAGCGGTGTTGAGACGTCTGCTCCGCATATAGCTTTATGTAGTGTGGAGCTGTTGGGCCTGCCTGTGGAAATAATTACGCAGATTTAGTATTTTCAGTTCATTTTCAGATAGAATTTGTGTCAAAATGTAAGATCTTTCGGAGCACTATAGTTTAAAAAAAGTTTTTGAAAATCAGTCAACCCGTAAAAAATAATGAATTGTCTCGACTTGAAGTGAAACACACTGTATATATATGATCTCTACGGCTCGTATACAGTTTTCTGTGTATAGTCAAATTATTTTAAGAAGTCTTTACTGGGACTGTCAATTGGTAATTTCGATATCCTAAGTTGGCATCAAATGCAGCAAAAAATGCAACCGGGTCATAAGTTCAGGTCAGTAACAAGCCCATTTGCACTAATAACACGAAAAGTAACAAGAACAAGAACAACACAGATAACGGTAAAACTCACGAAATGTAGAAAACCGGCGAATATTTTCACTGCCGAATGTTTGAACCAGTTTGAACGATCTGGAAAACCTTCACAGTCACTTTGACGCACCGAAGCTTTTGCCTGAGTCCGCACATAGACGCTGCCAAAAACAGCTGATTATACGCGACTGAATTTAAGATGCCAAAGCCCCGACGGGACTATGCGAACTAATATATGGGCCATCGTTACCATGTGAACGGTGCTAGCCTTGGGTCTACACTGGTGTGTTCTTTGTTCTTGTTCATTGTTGGCATAGCCCATAGACTAGTTTAGCATTGAGCCTATAGGGGGCATATTTCTTATATTCAATGGCGTTTACCAAAATACCAAAATGAAAAGTGTGTCCATGACATTTGAAATTATTATTAAAATGAGTTGTAGTTATTTTTATTTATAGCGGTATAATCGTGATCGCAATAGGGTTTTTATTTTATTATGTTCTTTTTTTTTTTCGTATCACTTGGGTAACTTTTCACATCATAAATCAATGAGTGACGTCATTAACTGGTTGAGACAAATATACCAATGTTATATCCATGGTTAAAAGAAAATGCCTAGGGATTTTGTGGAGAATGTCATCTGACAAAATCGGGACTTCTTACAGTAATCTGGGTATATCGCGGTATCGTGTACTAACCTTGAACTTCCTGCCTCTCTAAAGTCTATCCAAGTTACAGCGGCAGTAGATACAAACAAAGTCACATGACCGCCTTGCGATCGATTACCAGGGTCGGACTAATATGAGATTCCAAGTGGCTTGTAATTCTAAACTAATTATTTTAGAAGTTCTAAAATTTGTGTTACTACCTTTCATGGATCTTTATAAATTTCCTTAAATTAAGTAGCAAAATAAATTTACAGAATATACTGCTCGCGATCCGATCTAAAATATGCAGGAAATTCGACTAAGGGAAGAGCCGGCCCTGCATTCTGCTCGCCGCGTAAACACTTGACATTTTATGACGGGCAGACCAACAAGAGAATAGGTCACGTGGTGGCTAATGTTTTGATCATAGAGATCTATACAGTGTGTCCGTGGATGGAGTAACCAAGAGGACAAATGGACCAAAAATTTCATTTTTCGACAAAAAGTAATTCTTGATAAAAAGTTTCTGCTTCTCGAAAAAATATGGTCTACGAAGAAAATTTTGGATTTTTTTATACAGGGTGACCAAAAAATACAAAAACATGATGCAGGTACCATCAAGAATAAACTACATTTATTTTTAAAATTTTAACAAAAACTTTTACTTTTATCAAGAATGAATTTTTGTCGAAAAATTAAATTTTTGGTCCATTTGTCCTCTTGGGGACTCCATCCGCGGACACACTGTATATATAGGTAGAGTGCTGGACGATGTTTTTTATACATAGGATGCGCGGAAAAACTATGACGAATTTAAAAAATCGTAAAATAGTAAAAAATAGTAATAAATAGGCCCAGTGGACATGCGCATTTGCAATTTGAGGTAGTGTTTTGTGAAACTTGACACTCTTTGACAGCCATTTGACAGCGACAAATTAAGTATAACCTACAGGTTGTCCACGAAATATTTGACCCCCCACTACCTTTTTTATTTTTTGAGCTAGAAACACGAATAAAAAAGCATTTTGTAGAGAATTTTATTAATTTTTTTGCGGTTTTATTGCATTTTATTAGGGTGTTTAGAAAAAGAGTGGCAAACTAAACTTATGTTTTTTTAAATGGAACACCCTATATATATATATTTTGAAATCTGCTCATCATAGCAATTAAAATGATAAACATTATATTTTTCCGTCTTTTGAAAAATTCCGTTTTCAACTTTTATACTAAATTTATTTAACTCGAATTTGTGGATCTCGTGATAAAGATAGACGATCGACAAAGAAATATTTGTTTCAACAAGAGAGTAATATAGTGAAACTCCAAAATGTTTATGAGCCTTTTCAAATTTTATATATATTTTTTTTATATATTCTCGAAATAAAGAACAGCAGGAAAATCGTAAAAGCTCCTAAATATTTTGGAGTTTCACTATGTTACTCTCTTGTTTAAAACAAATATTCCTTGTTATTAGATCGATCATCTATCTTTATCAAGAGATACACAAATTCGAGTTAAATAAATTTAGTATAAAATTTGAAAACGGAATTTTTCAAAAACGGAAAAAGATAATGCCACAAAGTTTAATATCATTTTAATGGCCTTGATGAGCAGATTTCAAAAATGCAAAAATATATAGGGTGTTCCATTTAAAGAAACATAAGTTTAGTTTGCCACTCTTTTTCTAAACACCCTATATAAAATGCAATAAAACCGCAAAAAAATTTCTAGCTCAAAAAAATAAAAAAGTTAGTGGGGGGTCAAATATTTCGTGGACACCCGTGCCGTTGTTTGCATCATAGACGCTTTGTGGCATAATTTTTTCGATTTTCAGCTAATTATTATTAGTTTCTTCGCGTTTTAGTTGTTTGAGTGTTTTATCTAATTAAGTGATCATCTCGAATATGTTCTGCTCATTTTACACCAGAGTGTATAAAAACGAAACGAGTCAAAATGCAGCTAATTGAAAATGCGGTACCAACAACTCTTCTATTAAAACCACCTAAACTATCATTTAAGTAAGTATATTAACATGATTGTGGTGTAAGAAACTATTAGTAGCTTATTTGTTTTAGTGTTAAAAGTTATAAAGGTAGATGAAAACAAGTCAAGTTCTAGCATCAGTGAAGCAAATTCTAGTAGTTTGGGCGAAACTAGTTTTACAAGTATAAATGAACCTAGTTGAAGTTATCAAAGTCTTGACCAGTCCACGTTGAGGTGAGCTTAATTTATTATCAATATACACTTTGTAGGGAGATAGTAATACAGAAAAACAACCACTGTTTTGAATTGCGCGGTCTGAAGGTCTAATGCGCATGTTCCATAGGCCCAAAAAATATGCTAATATGTAATACATCGTTACTGGCTGAATTCAACTATAACCCAGATGTACTGAAGACTGGGAAGAAGAAGAAAAATATTTGGTTGACATTTGACAGCATAAAGGTTATGTCGAAAAACAGCTGGTTTTTAAGGCTCCGAAACTTTTGGTTGTATAGAGAGGTGAGTGCAATTTAACACAATATCATTGGTTCATATTCATTCATTAGAGCTTTGAGGTGAGCTTTGGAGAAATATATCTGCTTTTTTTAATATTGACTTTTGTAGCAACAATTTGGTTATGTGGGGCTATTTGGGTCAGATTTTGGGGCTTTTTGGGGTTGACTCAAATAGCCCCGATACTTGTAGGTTTTTAATTATCGTTAGAAATTTTGCCCTTTATTTTATTATTTTTATTTTAGGATGGTAAGGCATTACAAAAGAACATATAAAAACACAAGGAAGGGCAAAAACTTTCTCCCTTATAAGTCTTATACAAAGGCTGATTTGCAAAATGCTCTAGCTGCAGTCGCACGTGCTATGAGTCACGCTAGAGCTGCAGATTTATTTAAGGTGCCTAAAGCAACAATTGGCCGAAATGTTAGGGGAGAAAACAAATCCCAGGAGCAGGCTGGACATCCCACATTGTTTTCCTCTGTGGAAGAGAAAGCATTTGTCCATCATTTGAAAACCGTTTCAGAGTGGGGTTTCCATATATGACGACTGATTTAAGGTTTATTGCCAAGCGCTATTTGGAAAAAATTGGGCGCAGAGTCCCTACTTTACAAAATAATATGCCAGGATATGAGTGGGCTAACCACTTTCTGGGAAGACACAAAGACGAGCTGAGACCTCGTCAAGCTGCCAATATATCAATTAATCGTGCCTGTGTAACCGTTGAAGTGATAGACGACTTCTTCAAAAATCTCGAAAGGTCAACCTCTGGAATAGCACCTGAAAATTTCATCAATTATGATGAAACTAATGTAACGGATAATCCTGGCGCGAAGAAGATGATTTTTAAAAGGGGTTGCAAATATCCGGAAAGAATAATGAATGCAACGAAAACCTCCATCAGCATTATGTATGCTAGAACAGCTTCAGAACATATACTTCCACAATATGTCGTTTACAAGGCAGCTAATCTTTGGAATACATGGAAGGAAGGAGGGCCACCCTTAACAAGGTATAATCGTTCTCGTAGTGGGTGGTTTGACTCTGTATGTTTTGAAGACTGTTTTTTTTTTCTGTGATTTTACCATATCTTCGTAACAAAGTCGGAAGAAAAGCTCTCATTGGAGACAACTTGTCGTCACATTTTTCACAAGCAGTAATAGAAGCCTGCGAGGAAAATGACATAGTCTTTGTGTGTTTGCCGTCAAATGCAACACACCTACTGCAACCGCTAGATGTGGCATTTTTTGCCGCCCCTTTAAAAAAAATACTGGAGAGACATACTGACAGATTACAAAAAATCTAGTGGGCTAAAGGGAAGTCTTACGAAAGACTCATTTCCACCTCTTTTAAAGAAACTGCACGAAAGAATAGAAAATGGTGCCCAAAATCTAATTGCTGGATTTCGTAAAACTGGGCTGTACCCACTTAATCCTAATGAACCAAAAGAAAGACTTCCTAAGGCAGAGCTATTAGACGGACAAGAAGTTTCTGAGAAAGTATCGGATGTGTTAGTAAATATGCTAGAAGAAATGAGAAATGACAAAGTAAGAAACCCTGTAAGAAGAAGAAGAGGGCGTCTTAATGTTAAGCCTGGCAAGAGCATATGTGCTGAAGATTTTGAAGCAGCAGGTTCTAGCAAGCAGGTAGATGTATCTGATGCCTCATCAGATATATCTGATACCAGATTTTCTTTACACGATGAAAGCAGCGGTGAAGAAAGTTTTGCCGATTGGGAAAAAAAGGGACAAAGATAAGGAGCAAGAAGAAATTGAGTCAGAATTCTCTGAGAGTCAGAAGAAGAAAAAGAAAATGATATAAATGTGCCAAATGTCTATGTCAAAGGAGACTGGATACTTGTGAAATACAGTGGAAAAAATTTATAAAATATTACCTATGTTGGCTGAATTCTGGAAATCACTAAGAACCGTTACAATGAATGTCAATACAAGGTTAAATTCTTAAAGAAAGTTGTATAATGCCTGTTGTGCTAAGAGATAAAGATAAATGGGACACGGTGTCCACTTATTTTAACAACAACAATATTAAATATACCCGCGCTGTAGCCACAGGGACGGGTATCAGAATTACCCCAAAATCAGAAGACGATTATCGCAACATAATTAAGCACTTCACCAGTCAAAAATTTGAGTTCCATTCATTCCCATTAAAATCCGACAGGAACCTTCACGTAATCGCCAGACATTATCCCAAAAACTCCTCCGTTGACCGAGCTAAAGATTTCTTTTTATCACCGTCCTCGTGGGAGGAGACTTTAACGCCTCACATAGGACCTGGTCCCCTGGGCCCGATACTACCAGAGGTAGACAAATCTATAGTTTGCTAAATAATCACCCTATAGCAATCATTGCTACCGATGCCCCCACGCATTATTCCCCAATAGGAACACCAACAATTATAGATTTTTTTCCTTACAACAAATTTCGAAAACGACTTCGACATAACAAATTACGATACTTTGGGCAGCGACCATAACCCTATTTTACTTGAAATTAAAAATCTAAATTTTTTACAAACTGACAAAAAGAAAACAAATTGGGAAATTTATAAGGACTTTTTATTAGACAAAAATCCAGACTTGACATACATATACGATACGGACGCCCTGGAGACGGCAGTTACCAACTTAACGACAGACATAAACGCAGCATTATCTGCAGCTACCACTATTTTCACACCAGAAGATATAAAATTTAACTTTTCGGACGAAATTAAAAATCTCATTAGAAATAGAAATAGAGCTAAAAAAAGAGCACGAATTACTGGTAATAATGTAGAATTAAATAACTTACAGCGTCAATTAAAAGAAAAACTCTTTAGCTTCTTCAACGATAAATGGAGTGAAAAATTAAAAAATTTAACAACTGGTGATAAATCTTTTTGGCAAATTTCCAAAACCCTAAGAAAAGGCAAACCAGAGGAATTACCGCCGATACTCGGGCGCAACGGACTAGCTTTCGAATCACAAGAAAAAACTGAAATTTTTGCCGAACATTTTGCCAGTCAATTCTCGGAAAATCGAACCCCAAACGATGATCTACAGTACGAAGCCAATACGGAAAATAACGTCCGTATTTGGCTACGTACTGTAGAACAAGAACAAATTAACCATGTAGACATGGACGAACTTAAATTCATAATAAAAAATTTAAATACACATAAAGCGCCCGGTATGGACGGTATTCCTAATAAAGGCATCAAATTGCTTCCTCCAAAATACAAAGTCCTCCTTTTAAACATTGTAAATGCCGCGCTAAGGCTAAAATATTTTCCGGAACAATGGAAATTGGCAAAAATTATCGTCATACCTAAAAAAGGTAAATCACAACAACCTGTTGACTATAGGCCAATTAGTTTGCTTTCATCGGTAAGTAAAGTCCTTGAAAATATAATTCATTCCAGATTATTAGCGGAGGTAGTAGCTCTAAACTTAATACCTGAAGAACAATTCGGATTTCGAACCAAACATAGCACCACGCTACAACTTCTAAGACTTGTTGAAAATATACAACGAAATTTCCAAGAAAGAGAGAGCACGGGAGTCATATTTTTGGACATAGAGAAGGCGTTTGATAAGGTGTGGCATTGGTGGCCTATTGCATACCTTAATAGGTCAAGGCATTAGTCCCTCAATGGTACACCTTATCTACGCCTTTCTCCAAAATAGAAAATTTTTAGTAAGCCTTAAAAATGAATATTCGCAAACCTTAAATGTTGAAGCCGGAGTACCACAGGGCTCCGTGCTCTCTCCTCTTCTATACATACTATATATCGCCGATATACCTAGGTTAAACAATGCCGATATATATCTCTACGCCGACGATACGGCAATTACCTACAATAACAGAAACACGAACAGGGTGACTCTTGCGACACAAAGAAATTTCCAACAATTAGAGAATTATTTTCTAACTAAAAAGATAAAAATTAATTGCGATAAAACACAAGCTGTACTATTTACTAAAAAACGACAAATTCCTGAAATCCAAAACACTTATAAAGACTGGCTACCCCAAGCAAAATATCTCGGATTAATTTTAGATAGGAAATTAAATTGGCGTTCACATATTGAAAAAAGAGTAAATCTAGCCCGCGGGGCGATCCGCTCTCTTTTCCCCCTACTCTGCTATAATTCAAAATTATCCTTAGAAAATAGACTGCTAATATACACGATGATTATAAGACCACTTATCGCATACGCTGGTCCAGCATGGTCTACAGTGGCCAAAACAAATTTCAATAAACTTGAAACGTTGCAAAATAAAGCATTAAGACTAGTGGCCGGCGCACCCTGGTATGTCTGCAACGATACTATAAGGAGGGACCTCGGGATTTGCACCCTCTCTGAATTTATTAGGTCAGAGACGGTGCAAATCTACGAGAATGTAGGCCCTCAACATCCTAACAATCTCCTAAGACAAGCCATAGGCTATATACTTGACAGAAACAAGCCTTACCATAGAATAAGAAATTTACTGTTTTTAAATAGCGAATTTATTCATTTTTCAATAACTTACAAGAAACAAAATTATAGTTTGTGAGGTTTTTGCAAGAACTCATTGACTAACCAACCATGCCCCAAATGAAACAAATTTTAACTAATTTTTCAAAACCAAAACCCCAATTTATTGACTAAACTTAAGAAACAGAGGACAAAACCACAACTGGTCGTCCTCAACCAAGAACGCAGAAAGAAGAAGAAGGAAAAATAGTGCAGATTTGTTGAAAATGAAGATGTCATTGGTCATGATATGATAATAAGGCATATCTCCACCTAATAAAAAAGGAAGCGAAAAAAGATTTTACTTCGAGTTTTCAGAAGATTTCTCGAACTTCAATGTTCTTTAGCTTTATAAATTAGTTAACAAAGTACAAATCTAGGTACCCAAAGAATATGTTTTAAGTTCCTTCTACCATAAGTGCAATTGACTGTAAAAAATAAGTTACTTTTTATATTTTTTGTAATTTTTTTACGATAATAAACAAAGGTGCCACTCTAACGGTCGTTTTGATTATTTTAAAACTAAATTGAGCCCCATTTCACATCTGAACATTTTTTTAAATGATTATTATAGACCCAAATAACCCCAAATAACTTGAGTTTAAGCCACAAAAACATAATATACCCAAATAGCCCCAAAATTGGGGTTATTTGGGTCGGCCCTTCAAAAAAATATATATACCCTTATTGACGTAAATAGTGAGCAGAAATGCTTTAAATGTGTAGACCCTAACCATATTTACCTCTCCCAAATAAATCACCACAATAATTATAAAAATAACACGACTGCACACAAAAAATCAAAAAAATTGACTCAAATAGCCTCATTTTACGGTACCTAGAGTAGAAAACCTATCCTATATATTTTGTGGAGTAGCAATGTCTCTAGAGGACAGCAAAAGACCTTGGTGGAGTAGAAATGTTTCAAATATTAATATAATAAAATAAATATATACCTATATTATGCCACGTAGGTATATGATTATGCACATTGGGGCAGTATGGAGGGGAGAAGCTGTCACGTGACCCGAAACGGGTTCACCTACGTCATAGATTACCAGAACAACGTCAATTTGTTGACTCGGTGCTAAAAGTGCATTAAAAGTGGCTAAAAGTGCAGTTTTCCTTGTTATTCCGAACTATATTGACCTCTGGAAATAAATACGTCATGTGCTGTACGTTGTTGCAGTAGCAATTCTAAAGAGGACAAAAAGAAATTCACAGGAATTACATTTCACAGGTAAACAATAGACAGAGCCGTATCAATATAATTTATAATATCCACTTTGGTACTTTATGAAAAGAAAAATATTACCTTTATAACAACTCCAGGTATGTATTTTTCAAGGATTGCCTACAGGGTGTTTCTTCCTTCGATTCAAAATAAACCCATATTTTCTTTCGTAGGATTTTTATAATTTTACTAGGAATACTGTTTAATCAGACCCTGGCGTGTCAGCCATATTGATGACAGACTTAGCCACACCCCCTGAACCCGTTTGCTATATGCGACAAAGTAATGTTATGGCGCCTCCCCCCCATACTACCTCAATGATTATGCATCACAAAATATATAGGTTAGATTATTGTTATTAGAGGTGGAAACTATCGATAGTTTTTCCTATCGATAGTTTCGATATTTTTCGAAAAAAACTATCGATAGTATCGATAGTACTATCAGAATGTTCAAAGTCTTTTTTTAATTGTAAAAAGCCCTGTTATTCTTTCTTTATATCAAGTTCGTACACATAACAATCATAACCGTTTGTGCATGATGTGTCGCAAAAAACGCAAAAAAAAAACGCACGATAAATAGCACCTAATCATGTACAAGGGCAGGAAGACTACGAACTAATGGTCTCCTCCACCAGATGGCGCCACCTGTACGATACTATCAATAGTCTAGAAAACTATCGATATTTTCGATAGTCAAAAACTATCGATACTATCGATAGTGCTATCGATAGTTTTCCACCTCTAATTGTTATTATGCCTTATGCCCTATATGCTTTAAGGTGTGTGGCCTATTTTTTAAATTTTTCTTTAAAAAAAGTAATTGAAAGTATTCTATTCATCCGATGTCTAAATTACAAGGTACCAAGCCGCTACTAAGTTTAAAACAGGTAGGTGCTACCTATTAGGTACCTACCTAATGTAATAATGTAACCCATTTCTATTTGGCCAAAGTGTTTGCTAGCGGCCACAGAAAATTAGCAAGCAATGCCTATTTTCTGTAGCGAGCCTATGAACCTCAGCCTCAGCCAAACAGATCTTATAATTATGAATCCTGTAATGAACTTTTTTTACTACTAACCTGAGAAATCACTATTATTTACCTCATTCCTCTAATCACCCTAGTTAAATAATGATAATAAAAAAACACCTAAAAAAATAATGAAAAATTTTCTATATGACATTTAAAGATTAGTGTCATTTTATCAGCTTGACAACTGAACTACCAGGCTACTTGATATTTTGAAGTATTTGAAACAAGCGAGAAATGACTAAAATAAACTAAAATATGGCAATATTTCAATGTAAGTAGTAAAAAAAATTCTATATACACTTCGGTTGAGAAGCCCATTATTTACCTCGCATATTATATCCTTCGGCGCTACGTGCCTCAGGATATAAAACAGCTTGATATATAATGGCTCACTTCTCAACCTAAGTGTATAATATACTATTTTTTACTACTAACCTGAGAAATCACAATTATTTAGGTACCTCATTGCTCTCTAATGAGAAGTAATATTTCTCTTCCTAGGTAAATGATGATAATAAAAAAATACCTAGGTAAATAATGAAAAATTTTCTATATGACATTTAAAAATTAGTTTCATTTATCAGCTTGACAACTGAACTCCCAGGCTATTTGGTATTTCGAAGTAGGTATTTGAAAAAAGCGAGAAATGACTAAAATATCAAAATCTAATCAAATATGTAAAATATGGCAACATTTCAATGTTAGTAGTAAAAAATTTTTATACATATACACTTTGGTTGAGAAGGCCATTATTTGCCTCGCATATTATATCCTTCGGCGCTTCGTGCCTCATGATATAAAAATGCTCGGTAAATAATGGCTCACTTCTCAACCTAAGTGTATAACAAACATATCTACTATTTTCCTGCTACCAATATTTTTTGTATTTGACTTTAAATCAATTGTCTATTGATTGTGCCATCTAAGTTCTACATATCGCTTATTATGGTCCTGGCAACACTTTCATATACTTAATAAACAAGAATATTTCACTTAGATGTAAAAACTGAACTTTAGGCCTAGACCAATATTTTCAGGTCCCAGATGCGCGAGCACTGAATGAAGTAGGTACAGTCGCAGCCAATTTGAACTTGCAAGACCATTTGAACACTATGCCGAAATGAGGCAGATCCAGGAAGATCCAGCAACACCGCTCTTTCCCGCCACACATCGCGTTTCAAAAGAGCCGACGGTGAAGGGAAGGCAGATGAAAAGTGGCTGGCGGCTAGCGATGTAGCCAGATGGCCTTTCAGAAACCCCCAAGATATTGCAAATTCAAATTGGCCGCAGCGTACCTACAGGAGATTTAAATCCTGACTTAAATAAAAGGGCGCTGCCATAGGAAAAAAGGGGGCTTTTGCCCCTTATTGTGGCCTTCAGCAGTGATGGGCGCTGCCATATGAAAAAAGGAGGGGCATTCACCCAATATTATGGCAGTCAGTGAATGGCCCCTTCTTTCCTACTGCAGCGCCCTTTTATTTTAAATAAAATTTAAGTCGGGGTTTCAATCTCACGTACCTACTTCATCGAGTGCTCATGCATCTGGGATTTTTAGACGTAAAAGTAAGTAGGTTTTTACACCTTGCATATTATGCTCACATATGCACAATTAATCACCATACTATTTGGTATTGTGCAGGCTGCAACTAATGCTTGCAAACTTATGTGCATATTTAATATTTTTCTCTATTTATTTTAAAGTTAAAATGAGAATGCCATTATTAGTATCACCATACTTTTATACCTACTGCTTTGATTACCCTATGAACACTAGTAAACATGTATAATGCAAGCCATTTATTCTGTGCTGAGACAATAAGGTCCCACATGATTTTTATTAGGTCTGCTTTTCCACTTCGATGGGTCACTCTGTACTGTACACTTGGATGGGTCACTCTGTACTGTAATTGTTTTAAGACATTTATATTAAGTTTATTATTTTATAAATCAGTCAGACAAGAGAGTATCCACCGAACTGTTTGAATATAAAAAATTGAATGGGTTTCGGCTGCGTGCACGAAAATACACCTCTTCCTCTTTATTGTTTGAATATAGTTCGGTGGGCGTATCCAGGATTTCGCCTTAGGAAGGGTAATACAAAACATACTTAATATAAAAAAAAATCTTAAAAATAAATAAAATTCTTCAAAAGAATATAAAAACTCCTAAAAATCACATCCATATCACAATGCATTATAGGTATATAGTTATCTATTATAATATGAAATCAATTTTTCTTTTGGAGTAGCTGGATTGGCGAGAGATAGCCTCCAGACAGTCACCATCCGATCCGGAGATCACACTTTCGATTTCAATTTGAAGGCCAATTGGGCCGAAACGGTTAGAGCTACAACATTCTACCGCCAATCAACATAGCGGCTCGAGATGTTTAAGATGCGGTGAAATCAGATACCACTGGAAAATTCTCTGTGCACGTAGCTAATATTTCTTCGAAATTTTCGGGGGTCAATCCTTTCATGTTGTAAACAAAAAGTTAAATTCTATATAGTCCAGTCGTTTCAGAGAATTTCATATTTAATGTCCAAAATTTATCCAAAACCTACAAAATCAAGGGGTCGTTTCTGAGAATTTCGTATTTAATGTCCAAAATTTAACCAAAACCTCCAAAATCAAGGGGTAGAGTTTTCACACACCTTGGCAAAATCAACACGATGATCAAAAGCTCTTCAGGTTACCCTATGTTAGTTTGATAAATGACTAGGGCTGGGGGGGGGGGTAATTACCCCCTCTACCCTCCCCTTGAACACGCCCTTGCAGTCAGATTTGACGATTAAAAATTAATACAATTAATACTACAATTACACTTACCAATTATTATTTGTTGTCTCATACTATGTGATATGTAAGTCACTACAGAGATGGTAGCAGGAAAATCATTTATGAGGGGGGTGATGGGTAAGTGACATTTTCATTATTATAGTTTTTACTGCGTCAAGAAGTACTGGGCTTATATAGAAATATATTTCGAACTATAAGGCAAGTGTCAGACAAGAACCATCAACTAGAACTAAAAGAATGGACTAGAAGAGACTTTAGAAACAATTTAAATCATACGGATGAGACGACTATTAAAATGTGTGTTCATCATGGACGTAGGTGTTTAAAAGAATTACAAACAAGCTTAAGCTTAGCTAAATGATTTTATTAAATTTATTAAGAATATCAAAATATTTTGTAATAAATATTATGTCCTAGGTACATAAATAGCAAAATTGAGAAAACTATAGTTATTGTGGAAGTAATGACTTTCAAGCTACTCAACTCATACTTTTTAATAAATAAAATTTGTACCAGAACATTTGTTATGTGTTGTCCATCCATGAACATTATTGGTACAACATTTACTATGGCCAAGCCAAGAGAAATTATTATTACGTATTTCAGAAATTTTGTCAAAACATCAGGAACACTTGTAGTTGACAGAATGTTTTTACTAATATAGGATGAAACTTCAATTGAATAATATAGGTCACCAACATTACCTAAATACAGTACATCTTTGTTATCGCATGCTATTTTGAACATATTCGTATTATTATTTAAACTTGGCTGGTAACAGTAAGTGTTTTCTGGACACATGTGAGGCTGATTTCTGCAAAATACTGTAGATTTTTCTGTTACAATTCTTGCCGGCAGACAAACATGACTGGGCATTTCTAATATACCATCCTTAGTGGCATCTAAGTACTCAAAACATAAATTGCTGGGATATTTGGTGTCACAACATTCTATGAGCCCAAATGGCGAATACTTTGGTGGAATGCTTTCATCTAAGTTATGAATTAGGTCTGAACTAACACAGAATGCTGGTCGGTTTAACTTAATTTCCCTGAGACAGTCATACCAACCATTCTCGTCATATACATCACAGTTATTAATTTTAATTATTGTATCTCCAAGGAATAATCCCCTTGAACCAATCAGTGGTGACTGTGGCAATATTTGGGATATGCTCACACCTTGACCAGTATAGTACAGTGGACACAACAAATAGGGCAGTGCACAATACAACATAAATGCCACAAATGTTACAACTAAATTGTGCCATATACCAGCACAAAGTATACCTAAAGTTTTCCTCTTATTCAAGGAAAATAAATTTTCTGTTGATATTCTAACATATGCTACAGGCAAAATAAAAAACACTGATAAACCAACTTCACCTAAATTTACATCTTCCAGTACTGCAGCCAAGGCATGGCCTAATTCATGAATGACACTACATAACAGCAATGTAATCCCGTAATATCCTATTTCGGAAAAAGGTAAATTTACACCTGGAATAAGAGCACCTATCACAGGTTCAGAATCAATACTACTTTCTGTAAAAAATGTTTTCCATACACTATATAAAAACAAGAGCAGGGATAATGGCAGCAAAGCAAGGCTAGCATATATGCCTAAGGTAAACCATAACCTAAGAAAATTTGGTCGGTTACTACCCCATCGAATTAATAGTCTATTAAGAGCTTTTGTTCTCCATTTTATTGTCAAGAATCCCAGCTTTAATCCAAATGCTTCTAATAATTTTATGTAGGGGTAATGAGCACAAGACTAAAAAGAAAATTAATCATTTTCCATCTTTACCTGTGCCAAATTAATTACTTTGAAAAATAAATCGAAAAAGAATAAAATTCCGTATATTGCACCTATAACTGTTATCCCAGCAGTTATATCCATTAATAGGTTTAAATGCTTGTATATATTTACCACAAATTTTACATTTATTTACGTTCCTTCCTGCAAGTCTGCAAGAAGACGCAATGCAATATTATATAGAGGTGGAAAACTATCGATAGCACTATCGATAGTTTTTGACTATCGAAAATATCGATAGTTTTCTGGACTATCGATAGTATCGTAGAGGTGGCGCCATCTGGTAGAGGAGACCAGTAGTTCGTAGTCTTCCTGCCCTTGTACATGATTAGGTGCTATTTATCGTGCGTTTTTTGCGACACATCATGCACAAACGGTTATGATTGTTATGTGTATGAACTTGATATAAAGAAAGAACAACAGGGCTATATATTTTCGTTTTGTGTTTTGTGATTTACTACACAGGCAGATTAGTAATTAGTACTATTGTTGATTCCAGATTCACGGTCGATTGTTTATAAATTATTAATTATTGTTTTTTTGGGTTTGGGTGGAGGTGCATAATATTTATTTGGCAGTTTTACTGTCCTTTTTACAATTAAAAAAGACTTTGAACATTCCGATAGTACTATCGATACTATCGATAGTTTTTTCGAAAAATATCGAAACTATCGATAGGAAAAACTATCGATAGTTTCCACCTCTAATATTATATATAATAGGTCAAAGAACGGGTTAGCTTCTTCTCATCTTTTTATGGCCTCTGCTCTTCCGAACAACTGAGCCACTCGTGGCCTTCGCCACTTCTTCGTTGAGTCGGATAAGTTCAGCCTTTGCTGACTTTGCTGTATCCGCCCAACTTGATACCTTAATTTCTTTTTTCCTTGATTTTTTTGCGTGCTGTGTCCGCCCAACTTGATAACCTTAATTTTCCTCGACAGAACAGGTTAGGTATAAATAGGGTTATCAGAAAAATAAAATACGTGTTCCGTTTTCTTACAGAATTTACCGAGCACTTTATACGTGTTCCGTTTTCTTACAGAATTTGCCGAGCACTTTCTGTCAATTGTAATCAAAAATAACTTTCAAAACGGAACGCCTTCGTTACTTTATCAACCTAACCTATTTGTGTTTTTTGAGTTGTTAAGAGTTGAGGTTAGAACTTTATTATTATTGTAGTTGTGTTAAGGGTGTTCTGTGAACGAATCCGACCGGGGCGTATGCATAATGAATTACGAAGAAGCAATTATGTTCATATCCGCCAAACAAATAAAAAATAACAGCCCTCCCTCGACTTTCACATACATACCACAAAACACCAAGGTTATAAACAACTACAACCACAAAACACCGAATAAATAGGAAAATAAGTTACAAATGTTTACCCCCACCACAAGTTACAGAACTTATTGTGGTCGGGAGCTCGATTACTTCTGTAATTTACGGTAACTTAGTGTATCGTTCCGTAGTGTTACCGAAATGTTATCGAAACCAATTACGGAACGATTTCTGTTACTTCGGTAAGAAAACGGAACACGTATAAAATTCGGGTTAGCTGCAGACAAACCCGTAAACTAAAATTATTACGGGTCTTGAAGAAGTCCTGACTAGGACCAGCGCATATAAAACAACCAGCTGAATTACTCCCCATGGCGGGAAAATGCTGCGCACCTGTTCGCGCAGCCGCCATGTGGGAATAGATTCTGTCAAATTGATGCAGTGTCGGGGTCGGGGCGATTGGGCAGTTCTTTTTTGGCTGTATGAGAGACATTACAGTGCCGTGAAGTGTGCTTTTTTGTAAATTGTGCTTTTTGCTAGTATCTTTGAATAAAGAATCCCAGGAATGAGTAAAAGCTGCTTGTGCTTACCACACACTATATACTTTACTGATACTACTCTGTATTTCTGAATTGATTTTCCCCACTACACCTCTGACTTCTATTACACCAATATGGCTCAAGGTCATTGAATTTGCGGATGATTTCTCAAGAGTAAGATATACTGCTGGTTGTTTTATATGCTGCTAGGACTGTCAATTGGTAATTTTGACATCCTAAGTTGGCATCAATGCAGCAAACAAATGCAACTGAGAAACTGGGTCATAAGTTCAGGTCAGTAACAAGCCATTTGCATAACACAAAAAGTAACAACGAGAACAAGAATAACACAGATAACTGTAAAACTCAATGTACAAAACCGGCGAATACTTTTACTGCCGAAAGTTTGAAACAGTTTGAATGATCCGGAAAACCTTCACTGTCACGTTCACGTTGACACACGGTCACACGGAAGCCAAATTTTCCTGAGTCCGCGCACAGACGCTGCAACAAGCAGCTGATTATAGATTATAGGTACCAAAATGAAAAGTCTACAGGTTTTAAATTATTATTAAAATGAGGTTAGTCATAATAATTATCGTTATTTCTAGGAGCTATAATCATGATTGCAATAGGGTTTTTATTTTATTATGTTCTTTTTTGTAACACTGATAACTTTTAGCAAATCAATGAGTGACGTCGCGACGCATTATATGCCAATGTTATTTTTTATACCCATGGATAACAGAAAATTCCTAGGGATTTTACAGACAGGGGAGAATGCTTGTCAACTTGCGCGAGACTGCTAATTTTTCTATCGTCATTTTAACCCACGAAAGTGCAGCAAATTCAAACTAATTTGCTTTTTCATTTATGTTTATGTTTATGTTGCATTTATTTACGTTTACGTTTAGGTATAATTTTTTATTTTGGAAAAAATAAAATGAATAAATAAATGAATCTGTTGAAGTACCTATAGTTGCTTGCGGTAGGCTCGGACCACTTTGTTGGACAGATAAGTTTCCCGACGGTACCTATAGAAGTTGATTGGAGGCATTTCTTATTGCCCACCAACAAAAAATCATCAGATTTAAAATGTCTTAAATAAACGAATTTGTTCTTCGAACATATAGTACATTGCTGGGCAAATTTAAAGCTTTTTACCATTCCAAATAGAGGTCCCGGTCTTTAGGAAACCTAGAATTTCTGGAATAAGCACCACCAATACATTTCATCCTAAATAATGCAACATACCAATGGAAAGATATACCTACCGTTAGGTCTAGATCTTTTGTAATTTGTGCATGTTCTTACAGAGCAAGACATGTTAATGAACACAACACGATTACAAAAACACGCCAGCGAAACCGCTAAACACACGTAAAAGACCTTAAAAGAGCAAGTAAGAAGTAAGCTAAGCACGTCAAAACGTAAACAATCTCAGAGAAATTGAGGAGAGGAGAACGCGCTTTGCCATACTGCGCATAATGATTTACAATCTGCCCGCCATTTTGAAGACACCTTTGACATTATACCGGTTGGTGAGAAGTGCTTACCTACCTGTTTTTATTTGGAGTTTTCCAAGTGATTTCTATTGATTTTAGCGTTATGTCGTGTTCTGTAAAAGACAGTAAGAATTTTACAAGAGAAAGACGTGAGGGAATATTTTTTTTCCGGTAAGGATTTTCCAACAGGTTTGTTTAATTTTTTCAGTTCAGTTCCGTACCTTTCTGTACCAATTACATTTATTAAAATAGATTACGTGGATTAAATTTAAGGTTTTTATTTATATACGTATATAAACTGGGCAAAGGGTCTTCAAAATGGCTCGAGACAAAATTAGTCAGTTCGCGCAGCTTGATGCTTTTCCTCCCCACCTCCATATCTCTAGTCTAGGCTCCCAATGTGCAATGTGTCGCCGAAAAATCGGGTGCGCATCAAAGCGGATTCTCCTCCTCTAAGGGATTTTATGAAGTATTGTGTCATCTGACAAAATCCGGACTTCTTACACTAATCGGGGTACAAGCAGTGGCGTAACTACGGAAGTGTAGGCCCGTGTTCAAAATTTCAGGTGGGCCCCTGTGTTTTTTTTTATGTTTGAAAGTGGTGTAACAATGAAAAACATTGTACCTACAGGATGTACCATTTTCGATACTTTTGCAAGTTATATTTTGAAATTCTTACCTCCTAGAAAAAACCCGTGAACGCCACTGAAGTCTGTGAAAAAATCTATAACGGTCGATTTTTACCATTTCAACAAGTTAGGGTATAACGGATATAGGGGGGTGCCTGAAAATGGCAAATTTTGAGAATCACCTTGTGTTTAAAAAACCAAGGAGGCCGCATGAAAATTCTGTATACGAGCGTTCCTTTTTATGAAAAAGTAGGTCAGTGCCCCGAAAACCGCAACTCCCTATTTCTAAAAATAACCGAGATACCTCGCAAAAGTATCAAAAATGGACACCCTGTAGGTGCATAGAGAATAATCCAACTTAAACTTTGTATTGACCAACAGTTAATAATAATGCACATTGCTCATTACAGGTCGAAAAACGCCATTATAGGTCAAAAGGTTGAATCACCATGTACGTTCTGTACAGGGTGATCAAACTCGATGCCCCAGGCTTACTGTGGGAACACGAAAACTGAAAATAAAATTTCTAACAGGGGCTCTTAAATGGAACATGGAATTTTTTCTATTCACTAGGATCGGTTTTCCGAAATCTAGTCAGCTTGTGCACCATTAAATTTTTAAATTGTGCTTGTTACTAACTTGTTTGCTATTATAGTTTGTTACAAAAATTGTTTTTTAATATTGCAGTTGAAAAAATTTAAGAGCGCACAAGGCAACCTAATATTCTCTTAAATAATTTCTGACTATCAATTGTAAATTTTGAACAATAAAAGATACAGAAAATCTTTTCCTATAAAAGTTGTTGAGAATGATAAGGACTTTCAATATTTAGGAAAAAAAGGTAAGTATGTTTCTGGGGAAAAATATTGATGATGTCACAGCGGCCATTTCCCCAAACAACAAAAAAGCAAATTTTCGGTCATAATTGGGCCTTATTAGTATGTCCCATTTAAGAACCCCTGTTCAAAATTTTATTTTCAATTTTCGTGTTCCCGCAGTAGGCCTGAAGCACCGAGTTGGATCATCCTATAGGTACATTTACTTATTATAGGCACATTTTTTGTATTATCCTTGCAGTTTTATAGTTGGGGAATTTCAATCGCCCTCTATGTAACCAATTAGAGATTCTGACTAGTCGGTTATTACGCAGCACCACATCAATCGGCTCACATGGGAAAAACCAAAATTTATGCGCCCTGCATGAATCTTGGTGGCGGTGGGCCCCTAGCAGCTGTGGGCCCGTGTTCACCTCACACTCTGAACACCCTGTAGTTACGCCACTGGGTACAAGTACAAGATCCGTGGCGTGGACCTTAATCAGGGTACAAGTCCGTAAAGTAATCAGGTTACCTACTAACGTAGAGAGAGGACGAACACTGACGTCATACTGTTAAATGATGTAGATTGGCGAGAATTGGTGTTCCCCATTGAAATGACATTGTACTTATCAATTCGATGGTGTTCCCCGTCTGTTATTCGTCAATGGCGACAATAAAAATTATTGAACGCTCTCTCTCAACAAGAGTCAAGCTTCTTTACGGATCTTGATCGGGGTATACCCTTTGTAGTTTGTACAGAGCATATAATATGCTCTGGTTTGTAGGTTTTGGTTGTCTGATTAAAAACAGTTCTGGAATAATTATAATATCTCCACTCTCACTCCCTAGAATTGGCCCAGAACATTGATGTTCGCGGACCAACCCCGAACCAGTTCCGAACTAGTAACTGTCATATCATTGCTTACTTTGAATTTTAGAATTTCTTTGAGCGAATCACATTTAGGTTTACTTAGGTCAGAGAGTCAGATCGAGTTCGGGATCGCTCCGCCAAACTTATGTGGTGGAAGATCAATGTGCATTGTGCTTCTTGAATAATTATGTATTTCAGATAAAATAAATTTGTAGGATTTATTTTCTAACTAAAAAAAGATAAAACAAGAACAAAATAACAAAACGACAAATCTGGACAAATCCCAAATCCCCTGTTCGTATTCCTTGAATACCTCAACTTAACCTCAAACGACATTAAAAATTTGTTTTAAAACCTATCAATCGTCCATTATAAAATCAAATCAATTATATTTTGATATTAATATAAAATTCGGAAAGTTAACATAAAAAATGAGTAGCGGAAACCCAACGTATAAAGTAAGTTTTATAGCAAATATATTGCATGTCAAATTTGTCTGTTTTATCTGCTTTTCTGTTAATATAGCCGTCCGAAGGAAAACGTGAAGAATTTCGAAAATATTTGGAGAAAAATGGTGTTATGGATGCGTTAACTAAAGTCTTAGTAAATTTATATGAAGAGGTTGAAAAACCAGAAGACGCTTTGGAGTATCCTTCTTTAGAGAATACCTACTTAGTTAATTAAGGTCAAACCAGAAATGGACCAATACTACTATATTAATTAAGACCTATTCATGGCTCTGTTTCAAGGGATCGCCATTGACAGTATGCGGCGAAAAAAAAAACCAACGGGGTAGTTAACGTTAAAAACACAGTAATTTTTACCTCGTTTTTACCTTCGTACCGGTCACCAATTTTTGTTATCTTTCCCAAATAAACGTATTTTGGGCTGTAGAATACAAAATTCACAACAAAAATTGGGGCTGAGGCCTATTTTCCTAAATATAGGGGTGTTCCGTGACGATAGGTGTGAAAGACAAAAAATATTAAGAGTTGAATTTTGAACTTTTGATTATCAGACTAGATTGATTAGAAGGTAGTTTGCATAATATTTTTAATTGCGGAATAAAAAATAATGGTAGTTCCCTTATGTCACATTTGAAAATAGTTAGTTTTACTTTGATTGTGAACTTCTTGCCAACTGCCGCTGTAAGGAGCGTAAGCCCTAGCTCTGGCGTATGAAAAAAGAAGGAGGCATTCGTCCCTTTGTGCTAGTCGGCAACGTTGCGTGCTGCCATATGAAAAAAAGGGGACTGCCACAATAAAGCCGTTTCTTGTGGCATGCCCACCTTTTTTCATAAGGCAGCTCACATCACTGCTGACTGGCATAAAGGGGCGACTGCCCCCTATTTCCCCATGGCAGCACCTATTCCTGCTGACTACCACAATAATGGGTGAATGTCCTTTTTCATATGGCAGCGCCCATTGTGGCCGACTGCCACAATATGGGGGCGAATGCCCTTGATTTTCATAGGGCAGCGCCCATCGCTGCTGACTGCCACAATAAGAAGCGAATGCCCTTTTTTTGTACGGCAGCGCCCATCACCGAAAATAGGAGGGCATATGCCTCGGCATATGCTCGTTACTGCAGCAGTTGGCAACGATGCTTGAAAAATTATAAAAATTAAAGTAGGCCAATTGTTTTTAAAATTGATATACCTAGTGGAACAAATATGGTCATTTTCTAGTTTATCCAATTTTGGGTTAGAGAAAAACTAAAATTACCTTTGTGTTGTACATAATCCCAGAAACACGGAAACCACTTTCATATGTTGCGCTAATGACCGGAAGTGTCCCGAAAAAATTATTGAAATCTAGAGACAATAATACGTACAAAACCAGCGCCATGATGTTTTTCAGCGGCTATTGCGGGTGCGCTGACTTGGTTACTAGGCAATGTTGTCAAACGCGCATATTAAAAATATTTGATATTTTCCTTGCCCTAAAAAGAAACTTGTTTAACTCCCACAGGGTCATTGTAACGATAGAAAGGCGCAACTCCGTTGCAACTCCCAAAGGGTCAAACATTTTTAATTCGTGCGTTTGACAACATTGCCTAGTAACCAAGTCAGCGCACCCGCAATAGCCGCTGAAAAACATCATGGCGCTGGTTTTATATGTATTAGTCTCTAGATTTCAATAATTTTTTCGGGACACTTCCGGTCATTAGCGCATCATATGATAGTAGTTTCCGTGTTTCTGGGATTATGTACAACACAAAGGTAATTTTAGTTTTTCTCTAACCCAAAAGTGGATAAACTAGAAAATTACCACAATTTTATACTCTGAATAACTTTTCATAAAATTTTTTTTCGATATCTACTTTTATAAAAAAAAGGCGTTCTACCGCGCCTTGCCCAAACCAACAAAAAATTTTGAACTCTCGTTAGAACCTACGTACTTGATTTTCTGAAAATGAAAATATGCAAATTGCTCTAATGAATCTGGTCTGATCATCAAAAGTTCGAAATTCAACTCTAATAGGTATATTTTGTCTTTCACACCTATAGAGCTGGAACACCCCATATTTCAGAAAATATGGCTCAGCCACAATTTTCG
This sequence comes from Pseudeuparius sepicola, assembly GCA_963920635.1. NCBI lineage: Eukaryota > Metazoa > Arthropoda > Insecta > Coleoptera > Anthribidae > Pseudeuparius > Pseudeuparius sepicola. The sequence continues at coordinate 30,844,140 of OY987300.1, read as the reverse complement.
GTGTGATTTTCATAATCTACGGCCCAAAATAGATTTTTTGAGGAAAATCAAAAAAATTGGCCAGGTAAAAAAACTCGTACAAAAATTAGCCAAAATAAAATTGTTTGTCATGTTCGTGTAATTTGACAAGTTTACATGGCATAAGTATTCCCATACATTTTCTTAAGAAAAGAGTGTCTAAAAAGCAAGCAAGAGTATTATTTTGGTACCTAGTTTGGTACGTTTTGGTTCGAAGTGAAGTCCATGGCTAGTTAGTTGTAGTGTAAGTAACTATAGAACGCATTAGATTTTTCAGTTTACACAGGGTGGCTTATATAAGTGGCTCACTCAAAATATCTTGGCTATTTTTTGACAGGAAAACTCGGTGGCAGCAGGGCCGCACCGATACTTAGTGGCGCCTGTGTGCAAAAATCTTTATGGCGCCCCTGAAATGCACACAAAAATGCACACAACCAAGAATGCAGCCAATGGCTATGGCGGCCGAGGATGCCAGAGCCCTCTGTCGGATGGCTAAAATGTTGCGACTCCAAAAGCGCCTAAGCGTATCCAAAAACGCCTCGTCGGCGGCTCGAACAGCATCGAAGTGACTCTAAAAGCGTCATGCTTCCTACGAGAGTTCTGGAGTGGAAGTGAATTCATCAAGATGGCCAGTAAGTTGACGGTCAATAATCTCCCATCTCACCGGCAATATTGATGAATTCACATCTGCTCCAGAACGCTCGTACCAAGCATCTCGAGACTCTTCGAAAAGCTTCTCGAGTCGCTTAGATGTTTTTCAAGTCGCTCAGACTTTTTCGAGCCCTTATTCGAATAGCTTAGACGCTTTTCGAGCCGCCTAGACGTTTTTGAGTCGTTTTTCGATATATTTAGACACTTTTCGACTCTCTTAGGTTTTAAGTCGTTTTTCGAGACGTTTAGATGCTTCTCGGTGTTTTGATAATGACCTGGCGGAAGCGGTTTGTGTGAACTTAGCCACGCTTTTGCCAGCCACGATTTTTGACGTAATGTTGAAGAGGAATTTTATTTCTTGGGTTTCGTGAAACGCGAGTACAGCAACGGTTTTGGGTTTAGAGCGCTTACGGCTGAAGACTGTCTTCAGCCGTCAGTCTGACTGACTCTGAAAATTAATTTGCCAATAAAATGAGAATTTTTCACATTTTCCAGTTTCGTTTCACAAGACCAATACTGCAGCTAGAGAGGGCATACTTACAGGGGTAACTTTGGGGGTAAACAGTTTTCTTTGTTTGCCTGTTTTAAGGATTGAAAAACAAATAAAATTTGCCAAACCGAGCGGTAATTTGCCAATACAATGAGAATTTTGCAAGTTTTTCAGTTCGTTTCACAAGACCAAAACTGCAGCTAGATAGGGCATTCTTGGGGATAACTTTGGGGGTTTTCTTTGTCTGCCCCTTTTAAGGGTAGAAAAAATTTGCAAACCGACCGGTAATTTGCCAATACAATGAGAATTTTCCAAGTTACAAAATTTTAATTTTTTCAACCCTTGAAACGAGCAGGATTGTTTCTACAGGATTTTTCCTGTTTAAATGCAGATTATAATAAGGCCTACCGACTGCATTATCTCTATTGGAACTCTATAATTCATTTAATATCTCTTAACATGGTTTAAATAAGTTTGCAATTTGCTATTTAAAAAATAGACATTATTAAATTTCTAAAATTATAATAGATCTTGAAAATTATATTTTTTAAAGGTATTCTTGTTTTCAACGTTTGAGATAAAAACCTAGGTTATGTCCAATTACTTGGGGGCGCCATTCGGCGCTTTGACGCCTTTTGGCGCGTCTTCGTACTTGGCACCTGTGTGCGCCGCATACATTGTACACGTGGACGGCGCGGCCCTGGGTTGCATTCAGGAATTATTACATTGTACACATTTCTTACAGAGTTGTTACATTGCTCGTTCATTAATTCATATTATTCCTCTGTAATCCCATTTCCACACGTTCAGAAATTGCTGAAATAGTTACCGAGGAAGCGCTTGGGAGCCCATTTCTTACCATGTTTTTCGTGTGGTAATTTATTACCGAGTTTGCGCATTGCCGGATTCTGTCTGATTATTTATTATTTTTGCTATATTAGTTAATGTTAGAACCTGTTCACTTTCATCTTCATCGCTTTCTTCCTCCCAATAATCCAAAAGTATATATTTTGCAGCAATAAAAGTTGCAAGACATATAAATTTATTATGTTATTGTTGTTATCCATTGTTCAAACTAGTTTCAACTGTGGTTTTATTTCAACCATAAAACCGTTTCACATAGAAATCTGTATATTATTATTTTTTATTTTAGGACAATGACATGATTAGAAATGACAGAAAAAAGTTCCAAAGCTCGTTCAGAAATGTATAGCCTGTCATATGTACTTTTGTCACTTTTCAGTTACATTTTAAAATGTCATTGTCTCACATTACAGAGTAAAGTCTTCTATTACATTTTTATTTCTGAACGCACCCCCTGGTGGCAGATGCGATCGATAGCTCTTCTGGGCAGTCTTGTTTTGTCATAAAGTTGCTATAAGTGGCCAGCTACGAAAACTTTGGCCAAAAAAATCAAATTTTCAAACCCCTAACTTTTTTATTTCTAGAGGTAGGTACACAAAAATGTTTAACAAAAATTGTTTGCAAAGACTGTGAGGCGGTATTTCCCACAGCACTTGCTTTTGTTCTGCTGTTTATATTTATGAGTAAGTTATTACTTACTGTGAGGGTAATGTGTTGTCTGTGAATAATGGTCATGTAGGTACCTCGCAAATTAATTTATTTTATTCATTTATTTAGCAAACCTTGCAAACACTATAAAACCATAGTACTTACATGCAAAGAGTACTAGCTTTATTAATTCACTAATAACCAGTCTAAATACCAGTGTGGTAATTACAGTTTCTATATCCTAAGGTAAAATGCGTGGTCTGAAGCGGGGAAGGGGGGTTGGGTTGGGTTTTACTCCTACTTTGCGCAGTCATCATCATCAGTACAAGGGGTGGCTGCCTCTGATCGGCCTGGCACGTAGGCCTCCATGGGCCCATTGTGCTCCCACGGCCGGTATCACAGGGCTTCCAGCATGCCGGCCTTCTTAATGAAGGACCGAAGCTCCCCCAACTTGACACCATACACGTCCTCATCGCACAGCCTAGCCATGCCAAAGGACTCGAATCTGACCCTGTCAAGCGCAGGGGTCTCCTCTTCTTCCAGGCACCATCTGCACTCCCGCTCCTCCTCCACCCCAATGAGGTATAAGTGGCACCGCTCAGTTTAGAGGTGACACCATAGGCATCACGAGCTTGGCATTTGAGGGGTTTCCCTGGATGGAATTCATAGTTTCTGTTTCGGCAACTCCAAAGCGCTCTAAACTACGCCACCATTGGGGGCTAGCCAGGCGAAGACAACAGACAGTAAGCCAGGTGCTATCGCCAAATGTTTGTATGTCATCTTTGTTCTTCTTTATAGACAGATGTACTAATTTAAATGCGTTGTCGTATAATAACTGACAACCTTGTCATCAATAGCGATCGTAGTAGGGATTTAAGGCAGCCAATGGTGCGCCGTGTACCCACTAGGATGCATTCCAAGCATTCCTGCGGCATGTCTAGTTAAATTGTATGAACTGTAACCCTATTCATAACCAAAACAATCTTTTTGTTTGACTGGTTGCTTGGCCGTGATTCCATAGCACTTGGCACCCTCTACCTGGGGTCTTGTCAATTTAACCGAAACCTTTGTAGAGTCTTGTGAACATACAGAAACAACTTAGCTCTACTCCCGAGAGATGTCGCTATTTACGGTAGGTAATTCGAATTTATTTTTATGCTATCTTATAAAAAAGGATTTTGGGATTTTGATAAAACGTAGAATCGCGTTCTGGTAACAGCCTTTGGTTGATTTCCTGTTAATTTAAAGTGACTGAATTTATTTAGGCTGTGAAAACCTGGTGCTAGGTTAGAAATATTTAGATTGTTAATAATAATATGATATATTTAAATGTAATATTTTGCTAGTTTTGAGGACAAAAACAAATAAACTAGTACTCCACACAAACCTTCTTGAGTTTGGTTTGGTCTAATGTGAGTTCTTGCAAAACCCACATGACCCAAAGTCTCGTCACAACTGTCAGAATCCAAATATTAAAAAATTGTAATGGCGCATTTTTTATAAAGCAAAATATCCCATTTAATTTGATGTGTCACACTTGCCAGTTTGTTCTGTATTTTAGCCCACAAGAAACGACACCACATTCTTTAACATCATCTTTTCAGCTTCAGCATTTCAGCTGCTGCTTACTTCAAGTATTTTAATTTTTTAATATTACACATTTTGTGGAGCTGTTGAGTTAACTTTTCTGGTTAGGTAGTCATATGAAAAATTCCATTGGAGATATAATTATGATCGTAATGCTATAGTCAAATTATTTTAAGACTCAATGTACAGCACGTATGTGGTGATTTAACATTTTGACCCATAAAATGGCTTTTTTCTATCTGAAGCGAGTACCACGCATAATTTAAAACTTTTGGTCAATACAAATTTTAATCTGAGTAATTACTCACATTTTGAGACAAAAATTATTTAAAAATATTTATCACAATGGCCGTTATCAGGCTTTTTGCGCAAATGCTAATAACGGCCATTGTGAGAAATATTTTTAAATAATTTTTGTCTCAAAATGTGAGTAATTACTTAGATTAAAATTTGTATTGACCAAAAGTTTAAAATTATGCGTATTACTCGTTACAGATCGAAAAAAGCCATTTTATGGGTCAAAATGTTGAATCGCCACGCACGTGCTGTACATTGAGTCTTAAGAGGTCCTTACTGGGACTGTCAATTGGTAATTTCGCCATCCTAAGTTGGCATTAATGCAGCAACCGGGTCATAAGTCCAGGTCAGTAACGAGCTCATTTGCACAATGAATAACTACTAATAACACGAACAAGAACAACACAGATAACGGAAAAACTCACGAAACGTAGCGTGGCGAGCCAAATTCGTACAGATATCGGTGCATTTATGGTTAACCACGAGCCAGATATGGCGAGATAAGAATTTTGTACAAAGTAAATCTGCATGTATTAAATGTCATTGGTCAGTTCAAATCAAGGGACAAATGCCGTTGGTTATTTCTTAAAGACAAAGTAAAATTAAAAGGTAAAGAAGCTGTATGAACCAGGCTTCACTAATCACTAACTAAAATATACATCTGGCTCTGCCTGGCAGCCAGATCTTTTAGCTATCCTAAAATACCACGCACCAGATCAATTCTGTCCGAAATGTAGGATTTCATAATTTTGAATCCTGCATGAAGATTCGGCATGTGTGCTTGGTATGTTAATGAGTGGACAAGGTAAATATTTAGTTTGTCTGATCTGGATCTGTCGAATCAAATCTCTACGTATTTGAACTGTCAGATGATCCGCCCGTGTATGGGGCCTTATTATTTTTTCCTTAATTTTTGTTGTAAATACAGAACAAACAGACAGGTGTGACACATCAAATTGAATGGGGCATTTTGTTTTGCAATCACACATAATTAAAGGTTTTCACAAATAGTTTAATTTTCGAACCCAAGAGGGACCAAATTTTATGGTAATCCATAGAACAAAACTAATGTCACACAGTCACACATAAATTCTGTCAGTTCTTGCAAACAATTGTCATGTTAAACTTTTCCATTGGTACGTCAAAAAATAAAAAAAGTTACAGCAGTTTACAAATTTTGAAATTTTTAGATGTCTGGCCAGTTTTCGCAGGTGGACACTTTCATTATGACAAAAGGAGGCTGCCCAAAAGGGCTATCGATCGCACCCTCCACTGGTTTTTTCTGTCAAAAATAGCCAAGATATTTCGAGTGAGCCACTTATATAAGCCACCCTGTATAGCGCACCATTGGTTCGCTAACAAAATTTTCTATTTTCATTTTTCCATTACAAAATACTCTTCCAAAATATAATATCTAGAATTTTTATTGTCCTGCAATTCACATTATGGTCTGTGCACACAATTTTCTTCATGGGCTTGGAAATTTCTTGTTATCCCAAACAAGTCTACCTATAAAAACTCTGTTAATAAGACAAAACTGTGAAATGCTGACCGCAAAGACAATTATAACTATAAATTATGACGTCATGCTTAGGTCTTTAATATAGTGTTGGTCCAGACCAGGGACTCTTTAAAGTAAGGGGACCCAGCATTCCTACTTTCCAAAGTGAGGCCTATTTTATTGGAGAATCTATGAATCTGACAGGTACTTTGATTGTTAGTAAAAATTAATAATGGTTTCCATGATTTCTAAAAATTAGACTTGACAATGTTGTGATTACAAGTGCAGAATATGGCAACTGCCAAATGAAACAAATTTATTTTACAGTTGAAATTGATTTCCAGCAATTATTTCCACGAATTTAAGTAATAAGTATGGTAAGTCAGTAGTGTGATTTTACTTATTTAAGAATTTGTCGCTTATTGCACCTTGTTACCAGGTTCCTCAATCCATTTGTAATATGTATACTTGAACTTTCTTCCCTTGTTGAATGTATCTGTCCAAAGAACTTTCACAGATTTCGGGATGGACTAATAAGTAGTTCTAATCATGTAGTTTTTTCGGTGTTCATTATAAAATTTTTGTAATTTTATTTCTCTCCCAAGGTACCTCACAAACTTAAAATAAACTTGTAGTTTTAGATAAAAACTCTTTAAAAAAAGACCTGACTGAAGCTACCTGCTTAATAATTTAAAATTTGAACTACCTACTTATACATAATGCCCACGTAATGGGAATTGTAGGATTACTAAAGGTGATACAGGAAAAATCTGATTGCAATTGTTGTTACTACTACAGGCGGCCGCATTACCCTTAATTGACTCATCTGAGTATCTGGAAGTAAGAAAACTTAAAAATTGGGAATTATGATGGGAAATATTTTGCCTCCTTTACAGGGCCGGCCTTAGCCGCCTTTGCGCCCCTGGGCAATATTTTCAATAGCGCCCCCTACAATAGCGTTAAAATGAAAGATTAGCATACACGTGTAGAACAAACAAAAAATAGGTTATAACAGAAGAATATACGTCTGTGTAATTATGGAGATAATGATTTTAGGAAAACCAAGAGATGTCTCTGAAGAATAGGGTACTTGACGAAATTTTTCAAACTTTATAAAACAATTCCCGGACTCTTGCATAAAACCCTACGATTATTTCTAAATTTAATATTTACATAATTAGAAAGTCTTTAGACTTTCTTCGAAATTTGACAGCAAGGCACTTATAAGGTCACAAGTGTTTTAAAAAGGCAAAAAAAAAATTGGCAAAGGTGGGCCTAGGAACGGAATTCGGTCTCAGTACTTCTAAGCACTATGACGCCTTTATAAAAGCGTATTCAAGATGATCCCTAGCTCCAAGTTCTCCGTTTATTAATAACTCACAATACTTTACTACTTCTACAACATACAAACACTTGCAGTTTTATCCCACGAATTTTGGTAGATGTTAACACCGGATTATCAGATCCATGAAAGCATCGAATTTCGGCAAATTATCGGATTGCCCTATCACGTAATCCTTGTCTATGATAATTTACCTACACTACACAACACGATAACTACACCAACAATAAAATAATAAATACTAATAACACTATAATAAATCGCACAGATATCTAATAATGTTTAGATTGAGCGGCATACGGAATGACAGCTAGATGATCAAAGAACAGTGGCCACCCCTTTTGAGGTCACGTGGCAGCGATTGCCTACGCTACCTCATTGGAGAGGCACTATGGCATTATCCAAAAACCCATAGTACTTTTAAGGGCCAAGGCAACACTATGTTGCATCGGTCCTTACTCAACCTGCTTGGGCAAAAAGAAGCACTTATTGAAACTAGCAGTTTAAATAGGAATATTCAAAATCATAGATTGTAATTTTTTACCTTAACGGTAACCAGATATATTCGTGATAAACTTGCAACTCTAGCGGGGTTAGAAACAAACAAACAATTGACTTTGAAGCTGCAAGAAGCTGAAGAAAAAGTAAGGGAGTTGGAAGAGCAAATGGAAGGAATGAAAATGGGTAGCATTGGTGGGGAAGAAGCACAATTAATAAAGTCTGATGAAAATGCCGGGATGGAATTCCCAATAGAGGATTCACCTGAATCTCAGCTCGAGCAGCCAGAGGAACCTCCAAAGGAAGAACCAGTTGAAGAGCTGCCGCCACCACCCACTGAGGAAGAATAGAAAATTTGTGGAAGGGCAGGTGGTGTATACGAATTTTAGAGTTTTATGTTAATTTCATGATAAACACTTCCAAATTTTTTCTTGTTTAAAAGAATTTTGTTTTGTTATCGCATACATCACCTTGCATTTCAATGTGTTTGATATGCCATTTGTTCCTTTTAGGATTTATGACTCCACATGTATTAAAATCCACAAGCTAAATATTTATACAAATTGCTTTCACTCTCAAAATTATATCTCTTACTCTTGTCTAAATTTGTTTCATTCAATATAGCAGGTATATGTACTTATTTAAGTACCTAACAGTACTTTTGCAAAAAAATACCACAAGACGTGCTTTGAAGTTAGCTATTACCATAACATTTTATGTATTAATATTCGCTGGATAAACAGTATTATTTTTTGTATGCAATACCTATATTGAAATAATATATGTTTGTTTTAAAATGTTATTTAATTTGTTTATTTCTTTCCAACATAAATTAACGGTGTAAAATTAATACCGAAACAAGCTATAGGTTATAACAAATTTGCTGTTTTTGTTATATCAACTTAGAAGTAACACTATTATTTAAAGACAATGTTTCAAATAAGTCTTAGAAAAAGGCATTCATCCATGTATGAGAATGTGTTAAAAAAATTAATATAAAATATAAAAAGTTAATGAAAATGCCAAAAAAGTGAATCTGATATATTATGCAGTAATTTTCGCTGCAGCATGGGCTGCCTGTACTTTCTTCACATTCCAATTATAAACTCTAGCCATATTTACTTCAGTAGTGGTGAACTGATCCCTTAGAAAATCCAAGTCATGATCGACACAGCTTAAATTGCGTTCTGCTGTTGATATATTCTGTGTGAGAAGTTTCTTAGCATCTTCTAAACTATATTCTAACATAACGTTGGCGCCGAGCCACAAATAAACTATTCCAGTGGCAGGCACGTTTGCCTTGGCAAACACTTGTTCACTAAGAAGAAACTGGGTGTGAAACCCATCTTTTTCTTGTTCCAACTTTTCAATCATAGTAAGTGAGCGTTTTAGTTCCGGAATTTGGTTTTGCAGGCGTTTCTTTTTTGATAGAAGGTTATACTCCATGAACTTGTATTTTACATGTTGGCTATCTAATCTTTTTAATACTTCGTCTACAGTGCCGTTATTTTCGGGTCTGCTCATGTAAGAATCCACATCTTCCTGTAAAGCAAAGAGCCATAAAGTGCATGGATATCCAGTCAATAAATTTATTTTTAGAATCCACTACAGGCTTGTCAAATATAGACATGGGAAAATGAAAATACATACAACAAATTCTGCCTCCGGAATACCCGCATACGACTTTTTATCGCCTAATTCATTGTTCTTTGTCTCAGAACCCATACTTCCAACTCCTTTTTTCCAATAAAAATCCTGAGGTCGGTCAAAAAGTAAGGTTAGGATGCAATTTAACAACTGACAACCACAAAATATAGAGGTTAGAACCACAAAACTATGGAGGGTAGAGGTAACTTGACCATATCTGTGTTAAAAAATTGTCCCTCAAAACCATTAAATTAAGATGGCGCTGCTGTTGCCCCGGGGTACCAAATCTACACTCCAAACTTTGCTACTTTCCACTCTGCTAGAGATGTGTCAATCGTGAATCACTGTGATTCGATCACTTTAAAGTATTGATTGACCGAATCTCAACATATCGAAACGATCCAATCATGAAGCAGTCGGTTATTACCGACACTCCACAGTCCACACATCGAACGGCCGACGATCGAACGAACTTAAGACCGAATGAAATGATTCGATATTTTTTGATTTGGTCGTAGTAAAATGAACGAATTACCCATCTCTACACAACCGCTAAGTTCGGGTCATACCCGGGGAGAGACGACAGTTTTTGAGCCGAACACCCATACAAGATGATCCTCCTTACCTCCACGATAGACAAGTTTATCGTGCTTACCTCTACCCTCCATACCATATACCGTTGATTGAAGAAGGGGAAGATATCCTCCCTTAGGGTGGCATGCGAATATGATCCTTATGGGCTGTCTGTCACATTCCCCCTTGTTACTAAATGTTTCTGTCTCGTTCTCTTACATTTCACCGACACGCGTCCGTACGGTGGCGCCAAATTCCGAAACCACCATTCGAGTCAGTCGATGGAGAAAGGAATCTTCAATCAACGGTTCGGGCAAAAGGTCACTCCATCGACGACGGAAGAGCGCAGAAAACTACGCGGTCAGCGCACCGCCACCTATGGACAAGGCCATACAACTACTGTCGTGAGAGGCGACGACGTCCAGCTGTTTTTGTTTTTGATCTGTATCTGTTCCTCGTTTTCCTCGTTTACTGATTTCCACTTATATTATCGTTACTGGGTAATGTGTGATTGTTATTACGTGTATTTGGTGGATACAGTAGTGTGCAGAGGACCAGTGGTGTTCTAGTCCGATAATTAGTGTGTGCCTATCAAAAACATTTCATGTTTTGAGCCATCAGATAAAGGATACCTAAATACGGAGGTTAGGAAGTGAAAGTGTGTTTTGTTGTATACAGAGACTTGCCATCAAGGCAAGTCTTGCCATCAAGGCAAGTCTCTGGTTGTATGTATAATATCAAAATGGGTGTTTTCTTGTGTTTTCTCAGCCATGCCCGAGAAGTGTTGTGTCCCAAATTCGTCGATGAAGGAACGAATTAATCGACGCCCAAATTGCCTAACCTAACCGAGCGAAAGCCAAAAGTGTCCGTTTTTGCCTTTCCTAAGGAGCCGGTTTTGAGGGCAAAATGGGTGCAGGCCATAAAAAGGGCTGACTTTGTAGTCAAGAAACATTCTAAGGTAAGTTATATGTTACATTTTTGGAAGTGGCTATTTATACGTCCGACGGATACAAACGTCAGTATACGTCTTGCGCTCTCATTGGCGGGCTGAGTCACGTGACTTCTTTGGACGTGCATTTAACTCCGTACACGTCCGAAGCCGAAGTAAACTAATATTTAGATACGTCGGAAGTGCATTTTTCTCAAGCATCTTTGCAATAAGGAGCGTATGCACTGCTCCTTTTTGGGGGATAGACGCTGCCGTATGAAAAAATAAGTGGTAATAATTTCCAATGGTGTAACCCACCCCCGATTTTCTTGAAATTTTGGCTACCCCCCGACATTCGGTGCGGCGCCGAATGTCGGGTGGGTTACATCATTGTAAATAATAAAATAACCACTTCATTTTTCATTCCGCAGCGCCCATCGCGGAAAAAGTAGGGCATACGCAATATACGCTTTCTAAAACATGACACACGCATATTATGTGGCGAATTGAAGACACTAACATAAATAGGGTGTAATAGGGTGTACTAATTAGAATTTTACGTCGGTCGGTCGGTCGGTCTGTTGTGTTTTTTTGGCTGCTCCTCTTATTGGATTATTCTGGAGTTCTGTTCGAGAGTTAATGTATTTGCGGCACGCTATTTGAGTCTGCCATGCCATGCTGCTGTAAGTACTCAACTTGTACTTCACAATAAGGGAATTATTTCTATTATAAGTAGTAATTGGAATACGAAATATCTGTGCGTACATGAAAAACAATCACCGACTGGGACGGTGGCCCTCTTCCGCCAACGGTCGCGATGGTTAGCTGTATACTTTGCTCCACTGCCGTCAACAGTCGTTCCAAGCCTGCCGTGTATTGCGATATTTGCAAGAATGCCTATCACGCTTCATGCATCAGCAAGAATGTGGACGTCCTCTCTGTACTGAATGCAATACCTGGACTGTGCTGGAGATGTGATGATTGCAGGGGTTGTTCCCTAACCTTAAACCAAAATAATGTTACTGAATTCCTCGAATCCAAGGTGGAAGATGCCTTGTCTCAACTTACTCAGAAGCTGGAGTCATTCAAATCGGAATTGTTAAATAAAGCCTCGCCTGCTGCATGTCAGTTGCCTGATCCACCGCGATATTCTGATGTACTAAGAAATAGATCGTATCCAGCTGTAGTTGTGCGACCGAGAGACATACAGCAGGCTGTGGATCAAACTAAGGCTGATATAATACGGCATGTTAATCCTAATGAAGCTGATCTACAAGTTGCGAAGGTTCGTAATATGAAAGATGGGGGCCTACTAATTGGTTGCAATTCTAAGGAGGACAATAAGAAACTGTTGTCGATTATGCAGAACAAGATGGGAGATTCTTATACCGTGAAAGAGGTTGGGGGCTTTAGTCCGAGAGTACGATTGGTGGGACTGACCGAGAACTATTCGAGCGATCAGATCACCCATCTTCTTCTGAAGTCCAATCCTTCGGTTTTCATCGTCGGTGAGGCAAGCTGCCGAATTATTCGTACATCACCTGTCAAAAATAAACCTACCAAATTCCAGTGTACTATTGAGACAGATAATCTATCGTATGATCGCCTGCTGAAGGCCGGTTCAGTCCTTGTTGGGTTGGACAATTGTAAGGTCTATGATGCAGTGGAAGTGTCCCGGTGCTTCAAGTGCAATGAGTTCCAGCATGGTTCGAGCGCATGCAAGAATAAACTATCGTGTCCTATATGCGGGAGTGAACACGATATTAAGCAGTGTAAATCATCAGTTAAACAATGTTCCAACTGTATTAAACACAACCGTAAATCGTCAGATAAAGTTCCTGTTGATCATGCTGCTTGGGATAAGAATAACTGCGCCTCATTTATTCAAGCATCACTCAAACTCAAATCTGACCTCTTGTCGTTAAAATAGCAACTATCGAGTGTCAAATCACGCGCCGCGGACTTGACCATAACTAACAAGCACGCCTTAAAGAAAGAGTTCTATCTCTACTATCAAAATACCAGAGGCCTCCGCAGTAAAACTACAGCCATATTCAATTCTATATCCTGTAGCGAGTATGACGCAATAGCTCTCTCGGAAACGTCACTGGATGTCTCTATCCTGAGTGGGGAAATATTTCCTTCAAATTATGAGGTTTTCCGTGCTGATCGTGATTATCAGGCGTTGAACTGGAGCAAGGGGGGTGGAGTTGCTCTTGGAGTTCAAACTAAATATTCTCCTAAAATAGTAAAAACTGACGATAATACTATGTTTAATCAGTTGTCTCCTAATATTGACGTTATAGTTGTAACATTGCGGTTTGGTTTTTGCAGGTTCTGTATTGTGTGTGTGTACATTCGGCCTCAGACACCGATGGTGGAATACGTTCAATTGACTGACGCACTCGAATCACTTTCATGCTTGTACGACCACGATATTATAATTGTCGGAGATTTTAACATACCAGAATAAAGCCGATACATTGAAACTGGCGATATGAGTGGACAATTGGGTGCTCTAGCGCAACTTGCTGACGTTTTTATTTTAAATCAGTATAACTATGTTTTCAATAGTTATCTAAGGTTATTGGATCTGGTGTGGAGCAATCTCATTTGCTCGGTTGAGCAGTCGGTGGGTCCACTCGTGCCCGAGGACACCCCTCACCCTGCCCTTGATATAATGTTTAGATCAGATCGAGTTAAAAGAAGAGATGTCCCTGGTAATAGTATTATTGGTTTATATAATTTTCGTCGTGCAAACTTTCCGTTACTTTACGAAATTCTCTCAAATATATCGTGGGACCCGCTATACCGATTGGATAGCATCGAAGATGCATGTAATTATTTCTATGGTAAATTAACCGAAGTGTTTGATTGCTGCGTTCCCAAATGTACTCGTACTTTTAAGCGAAATTATCCTCCTTGGTATGACAAGAATATTATTAGCAACTTAAAATTAAAAGGTAAGGCATTTCGCAGGTACAAAAAGTATGATGACGGCGGTGCACTAGCTGATTATAAAAGACTAAGGTTGCGTGTTAAAGTTGATACTGACATTTCATATAGGCGCTACGTTAGAAACTGTGAGGAGACTGTGGCTGGTAATGCAAACAAATTTTGGAGTTTTGTAAACTCTAAAAAAAGTAAGCCCGCCATCCCTCTGCAAATGACATATAATGGTGAAACACTAACCACTAGCGATAAAATTAGTAATGCTTTCGCAGAGTTTTTTAGTGATTCATATGTTTTACCATCTATGACTGCTAGTAATATTGATTTGTCAGTCAACCCTAACCTTCTGATTCCTGTTTTTACTGAGTCGGATATTCTCAGTGCGTCTAAAAAACTCAAACCCAAAATTACATCAGGGCCTGATCAAATTCCTGCTTTTCTGGTGCGTGACTGTGCCTGTGTTCTTGCTAGCCCTTTGGCCAAACTGTTTAATCTCAGTCTACAATCAGGAACATTTCCTAATACCTGGAAACTTTCCAAGGTGACACCGGTATTTAAAAAATCCGATCGCAGCAATGTCATCAATTACAGACCTATAACTATTATTTGTAACTTTGCAAAGTTATTTGAAATTCTGCTTCACGAACACCTGTATTTCCATGTGAAACGATACATCACGATTCACCAACATGGGTTTATGAAGGGACGTTCTACTACTACCAATCTAATTCAGATTACCCAATATATAGCTGAATCTATGGATAATCAGGAACAAACCGATGTTATTTACACAGATTTTAGTAAAGCCTTCGACAGATTAGACCATACCATCCTGCTTAGGAAACTATCTGAGTTTGGTTTATCACATTCATTAGTTGAATTCTTTAGGTCCTACCTTACTGATAGGCAACAGTTTGTCGTCTGCAATGGATCTAGATCTGAGGTCTACACTGCTACATCCGGAGTTCCCCAAGGATCTAATTTGGGGCCACTTCTGTTTAACATGTTTCTTAATGACATTTCCACGGTCCTAGATACTGATTACTTGATTTACGCGGATGACCTCAAAATCTTTTCTTCCATCTCGAACGTGCGTGATTGTACCTCCCTGCAGAGAAATATTTCCAATGTCAGTGCTTGGTGTCATGAAAATCGTCTCCCGCTCAATCCACAGAAGTGCAGTGTTATGTCATACTCTTTAAAGACCGAGACCCTTGTTTTCAATTATGAACTAGATTCAATTACACTTTCACGTCCTCACATAATCGCCGATTTAGGTGTAATTTTTGATCAAAAACTTAGTTTTTCTAATCATATTGAATCGGTAATCACCCGTGCCCTAAAGGCCTATGGGTTTATTATTAGGAACTCACGCGATTTTCGTGACATTTCCACTATGAAATTATTATACTTTGCTTTTGTAAGGTCGAAACTAGAATATGCGTCCCTAGTATGGTGCCCTTACCATCAAGTATTTGTCAATAACTTGGAAAAAGTCCAAAGGAGATTTCTCAAATATCTGTCTTACAGGTTAGATAACAGGTACCCGGAGATAGGTACGCCGAGCGACGAACTGTTGT
The DNA here is from genome assembly GCA_963920635.1 of Pseudeuparius sepicola. NCBI lineage: Eukaryota > Metazoa > Arthropoda > Insecta > Coleoptera > Anthribidae > Pseudeuparius > Pseudeuparius sepicola. The sequence goes on along the minus strand of OY987300.1, from coordinate 30,828,564 downwards.
CTAGACACAAGTTAACAAGCTTGCAGGTGAGAAGGTCTGGTTACTCGGTTGTGTTTCTTCATAAATTAATATCAAATGTCGTGGACAGCCCTCAGTTGCTGGCAAACTTAAATTTTCTCGTGCCTCGAATCTCAGCTCGCAAGGACCAGACCTTCTACCCAGGTAGGCCGAGGCTGAATGTGCTGAAGTTCTCGCCAATGCACAATATCTGCAACAACTATAACGCCATTTGTTCGAGTGTCGACATATTCAAATCACACATAAATTCGGTCACTTCCTCTATTCGAATGCAGGAGTAAGGTGAAGTTAATTGAGGTCAATTAAGAGTTGAAGTGGTTGAATGTGTGTTTTATTATATGAGCACCTCAACTTTTCGCTAGTTCTTATCTCAAGCAACAGCATAGTGTTAAGTTATTTCTAGTGTTAAGTTGTTTCTTGTTAATGCTTAGTTAGGAGTAATTATTAATGATCCATGTTATGTTTGTTATCTACATGTTATTCCACCCTTTAAATGGCCTTGGCTGTAGGGTGAAGTAAGTTAAATAAATAAATAAATAAATAAAATGAGACAAGATAGGTCTGAATAATCTCGGACATCATCCAATTGACTTAGTAAACAAGCCGATTCATAATCCATCGGACGGTAGAAGAAAGGTTATGTGTCACGTGACTCAATCGACCAATGAGAGCGCAAGACGTACACTGACGTTTGTATCCGTCGGACGTATAAATAGCCACTTCCTACATTTTTATATATTTTTCATAAAGCTTTGGGTTATTGTAGGTCTGTGAACAACACTTTTAACACAAGACATTGAAAGGGAGACTACGTGTGTTCGTCGATGGTCCTCAATCAACGGTGTGTTGTAGAATCGACTGGTGAAACTTTACGTGCACCTTTAAAAATTCCACGTTTAGCTAAAGGTTTTAAATTTTCATGGCTAGTTAATTTCATTATATTTTTACAAAATATACTTACTTTTTAGGTGCAATACCTTGTAAGTTACCAGGTTGCCCAAGTTATTTGTCCAAATCGAGCACGAGTCGTAGGGAAGGTCCCCAATAAAAAAAAAACAAAAAATTGAACTTGGACGGGTTGAAAAAGCCGTAGCCGAAAGCGTTGTGAGTTGTGAAGCTTAGAAGTCTGCAAAATCGTATTCAAACATTGAAGAAGCGTATTCAAAAATGGTAATTATGGAGCATAGTGTATGCACCGCCCAATTTTCTTGAAATTTTGGCTACCCCCCTATTTTCGAGGTCCCTGAACACGAATCTGACCTCAGTGTTTTGAGGTCGGACATAGTTTCCGAGAAAATGAATTTTCAAATTTCCTTTTGACGCCCCACTTTTTCACGGTAATATTTGGTTATAATCGAGATGAATTTAGCTCAAATTGATCACCACCATATTTTGCGCCTTCTGCAGCATAGGGTGGTGATCAGTTTAAGCTGCGTACACTAAAAATTTATCTGGATTATAACCACAAATGTCGCCGTGAAAAATGGGGTGTCGGGTGTCAAAAGGAAATTTGAAAATTCATTTTCTCGGAAACTACGTCCGGCCTCAAAAAAGGTTAGATTCTTGGTCAGGGACCTCGAAAATAGGTGGGTAGCCAAAATTTCAAGAAAATCGGGCGGTGCATACACTACGTTACATAATTACCTCAAAAATTTGTTTATTGCCTAGTGGGATAGTCGCTGGTTGAAGGCGAAAGGAAGCGAAGGAAGGGTCACATGTAGAGTAGTCACTGAAATGTTTATTCTCGTAATAATTTTTTTGTTGTGATATTTTTATTGTTGAATTGTCATTTATTAAATAACTTAAATTATTGCTCTATTAAAATATTTTTGTGTTCCACAAATTAGTTGCTAAGTTATGTTTGAAATTGTAGTAGTATTTTACCTGGACACAAAAAAATGACAAACTTTGCAGAAGTTTCAGTTATTAAGTGTTTTTAAGATGTTAGTTGAACGTAAATAAAAATCGTTGGTATAGTACTGTCATGCTTGAAGATGTGCCTCAAAATGCATAGCTAATATTAATATTATCTATTATACAGTGAATAAAAAATGTGAAAGTGTGATTTTTCTTCTTCTTTTGGATAGGTGGCTGTGAATTCATATTTGACATTTTCTTGGGATTCCAAACAACTTTTCTTAGTGCTATACTGCTGTAGTTCTAAAAATAAGAGTACTTTACTCTTGAGGAATTTTAATATTTTTCAACCTTCCCTGTATACGAATAGAAATTTTAAAATTTTTACAGGTCGATTTTGAGTTTAAGCACAAGCACTAACTTTTATCAAGAATAATTTGCTTTGAGAAACTTCAAATAAAGAAAATTCCCATTTGTGTCCAACTTTCTGTCATTATTATTATTATCTCGAAAACAGGGCGGTATTGGAAAGTTATATCGTAAAATAGTCTTAAGACACTGTATACAGGGTGTAACTGAACTGATGGTCAAAAATGAAACCACGTATTCTTGGAGTCAAAATAAGGACACTTCTTCATATATTTTTTTCTTCTACGGGCCTTAGTTTTTTTTTATACAGAGCATAGAAGTTTAGAGAAAAATACACGTATTTTTTAGTATCTCTAGAATTATACGAGATAGTTTCTTCAAACTTGGCGTGTCACATGATCGGATGAGCCGTCAAACTTAAGGTTGAAATGAAGCTTCCGAGGCTCACAGTTGCGGAGATACAGGGTGTTATTAAAATTTATCACTTCAATTACTTCAGAAAAATGTTTAACAAAAAGTATCTCTTAGTATTTTTTCATATTCGCAGCCGATGGAGGAAGGGAACAACGACGTATCTGTTCTCCAAAGTTCTACATCAATGCTTTGATACCTTTAATCCTTGTTTATAATAGGTATATAATCAAAGTTTATATCGTCGATTCTCAAACAACGGAATATACTTATAATATTATCTTCATGTTTTGTTATTCGATTATCTATGTGATATAGGTACTGAAGTAGCATACCTAGTAAAGCATATCGTTTATTATACACAATATTTCATAAGCATAAGTATTAACACTGACATACCCTAAGTATAAAAAATATTATGTCTAGCTAAATTTATATAGTTGTCATTCATACAGAAAATTTGGTTTAGACGTCGATGGAAGATTCAATCAACGGTTTACAGCATAAATAATATAACAAAACTTTAACGAAAAAATTAAAACCGACTTCAAAAATTTGCCCGTATGCACATTTCAACTAAAATTTTAGAAATATTTTTCTCTTTCTAAATTGAGTTACCTTTGGATTTGGTGACAGTCAAGGCAAAGAATTTACATCTATTTAGATATGAATACATCATAACCAGGGCCCCCATGGAAGACCCCTCCGGCAGGGCGCCAAACGTTGGTCCACCCTGTACTTAAAACTTATAGTTTTTTTTTAAATGTTTGTTTCATACTTTACTTTTTGTAATATTTTTTATAAATTTTATATAACTGATCAACTCCTTTTTATATACAGGATGATTATTTTAGAACTATACTACCGCGATTTTCTCACTTATTTTGCGCCCTACAATAAAAAATCGTGAAGAAACAAAAATGTGGCAATTTTGGACACAGCTAAGTGGTGCTGCAAAAGAAATCGGCAGCCATAGCCAACTTGACGCGCAATATAAAAAATACCTCAAATTGAGCAAAACAATTTAATAGCCCTAGCATATTTATTTTAAGAGATAGAGGAAAACTATCATTTTGAAAATTGATGGCACTAAGAAGCTTTATGCAACTGGGTACTCAGATAGTTTCAGAAAATTACACAGGGTGTTCGGCTCTCTTGAGGCTATGCATTTTTTGTTTATTTCTTATTAAGCGATTTTCTCGGTTATTTTAGGCCGCACAGAAAATAGATAAGAAAATAAAATATGGCAATTTTGGCCAGCCAGGTGACGTTAAAAAAGAAATGGGCCTCCATGCCCAATTTTTCGCGCTGTGCTGAAAAAACTTCAAATCGACAAAAATGTTCATGCCCTCAAGAGAGCCGAAGACCCTATTAAAAGTTAAATTAAAAGTTACCACCTGGTACCAAATTTTGGAAAGATGGGCTAGAAGTGGCTTCTAAATACAAGGTATTGAAAAATTTTATGAGAAAAAGTTGTTTAGAATTAAAACTTATTGCCGTGTACCAAATTTTGAGACAATCAGCCTACTTAATTTTTTAATTTTTTCTTTAGCGCCTTAGAAAAAAAAGTGGGAAAACAAAGTAGGCCGATCTTTCCAAAATTTGGTACCCTGGGGTAATTTTAATTGGGAACAACTTTTCTTAATGAATTTTTTTGTTATCTTTAAAGGAAAAGGCACTTCACCTACAATGAAAATAAATAAATGGTCGCTGTCGACGCCATCTTGATTTTTCAAAAACGAAAATATGCTAAAAATTAGTTTCCAGTCATTAGTCAAGCAAATCAGAATCTTTTTTGTTTCCCTTGGGTGGTATTTATTGGTTAAAAGCATGAACTAGATCAATAATTCTAACAAAATCATAAGTTGATTAAACTACAAAACTTGACAGTTGCATATTATAGGTAAAAAATAGCTAGGTACAGGGGCGGATGGACTTTACCTAACCAGCCCGGGCATTTGTCTCCCAAGCGGCCCCTAAACATCTCATTTGGCTTTAGATTTTTCTTTTCTTAATTATTATCATAATAACAATTAAAAAAAACAATGTAGATAATGTATTTTTTTAATAAAACAAAATATACATGTTTTATGAAAACATAAATAAAATCATAAATCTCGTAAAACAAATAAAACTTTTTTCTCTAAATATAAAGATATAAAAATAACAAAACATTCAGAAGCGTAGAAGGACCACACCGTTATTTTATTTTTATTGAATTCGAAATTCCGACTTTTAAAGTCGAAGGCCAACTTTGAAGTCAAAATTCCGACTTTATAAAGTCGAAATTCTGACTTTTAACTCGAAATTTCGACTTTGAACTCGAAATTCCGACATTGAACTCGAAGTTTTGACTTTATGAACTTCCAACTTTCAAAGCCGAAGTTCAAAGTCAAAATTTTGTGTTCAAAATCGGCATTTCGACTTCAAAGTCGGACTGCGACTTTAAAAGTCGAAATTTCGAGTTCAATAAAAATAAAATAATGGTGTGCCCCTTCTACGTTTCCGTAAAACACGTAAAGAAATAATAGAACAAAAAATAACAAAACAAAAATAATTAATTATGGCCAGTTGCACCGTCCTATCTTAAATTAACTACCTACTTACAACAATTATTGTAACAATGATTGCCTTTTGTTTTGTCAAGTAGTTAAGACTGTCTTAAAATTTAAGATGCGATGGCCGATGAGCCTTAGAGCCTGCGGCGGCCCTCCGGGGCCCTTCGAATGAGCGGCCCACCGGACATTTGCCCAGTGTCCCGGTGGTCCCATCCGCCCCTGGCTAGGTACCTAACTACTGTCCCGGATTCGTCAGCCAGGAGTTGGTCACCTTGTTGTATATGAATATTATAACCGTCGATAGAGGAAGGAATCAATCAACGTTATAACCACAGAAAATATAGCGTATATTTTCTGTGGTTATAACTCCATTATAAAAAGATTATTTTAAAAAGAGTCGAGAAATTTGTCATTAACAATTAATAACGTTACTCGCTACTTTAAAAAAACCGCCTCCATAGGCAAAGAGGGGGGCGGGGCCGCGGCCGGGCGACTCGAATCGAACGCTGGAATACAAAATCTAAAATATATCTTCCAGCCGTCGATCGATGGCGATGACTCATTCGTACCAGCACAAAAAACGCAAACAACCAAGGTCAAATCAACAGATTTGGCAAGCCGCGAAGCGCGCCATCTGCCGAACAAAAGTTCGTCTTGGGAAGCCGCATTACAAGTGCGCAGTGCGCCATTTACCGGACAGAAGCCTCTCTTCCACCTCAACGCCGAGACGTAATCCGAGGATGGTGCAAGTGCGCCATCTACCGAACAACCGTGTCGGACTGGGAAGCCTCGTTTCCCCCACCGCGCCGAGAAGTATTCGACGGTGGCTCCATCTTCTTCCGAAGAGTATTGAGTCAGTCGGTATTTCGCATTAGGAAACTAATCTTTACCTTCCTCCATCGACGCATATACCTAATATACAGGTATGTGCTCCATCTGGACCAACACTATATTTAGTAAATATAGTGTTGGTCCAGGCTCCATACCAGGGGCGACGGGTAGGGGGGGGGTAATGGGGGTAATTACCCCCCCCCCAGGAATTACAATTACCCCAAAAATTTATTTATGGATGGAAAAATGGAAAGGCATTCCTATCGAAAGTGTCCCAAATTCAGCCATAAGCGCTTTGCATAGCAATAGTTATTTATGTACCAAGACCACATGAGTCGTAAAAAGAACTTCAGGGCCGAGGTACATATTACTTTTTTTTTTAAATCGGAAAAAAGTTTTATTAGGCAAGAAAATAATAATAAGGGATCACCCGTCCATGAACCGACTACGCGCGGTGTTGCTTGAGTTTGACGATAGCTCTACCTAGGTCAAGTATGACAAAGACACGGCGGCTTCGAACAGAAAAACCAAACTGCTGCTTGTTGTTCAGCCTCCATAATAAATCTATCGATATTCAAACCTACTAAAATATTTATACTGATAGATTGTGCTGCTATAGGTAACAATTTCGCAATGTGTACGAATAGTTAAATGGGTTTTGAATATTTGGTCACTTTTGAAGGACGATGGCTCCGCGTCTGACGTTTGATGTTTACATCTCTCCAAGGCCTACTTATTGAAAAAATTGTACAATAATGGGTTACTTCAGTGCCGATTTCTGAGCTTTTAATGACGATTTTGGGACACTTCTTTGCCGATTTCAAGAAAACTTATTTACCCTACAATTAACGTAGCTCTGTCTTTGTATTGGTATTGCCAGTAAGCGTTGCTAGTGCAGAGCGTATAGTTTTTCTTATTTAAATAGACTATATAAAGATCTGGCTTAGGTCAACTACTCACCAAGAAAGATTAGTTGGATTGGCGCTTATGTATATAAATAGAGTTATTAAAATCGATCCCGAAAAAGTTATCGATAGATTTTCAAAAATTAAAAAAAGAAGATTACCCTTTGTCTTGTAAATATTTAATAAGTTTTGTTTTTTTTTCTTCAAAAATGTTTGATATTAACAATAACAAATAGTTGCAGATTGTCTTGTGGGTAGACTAGACTGTAGTCTTAAGTGTTTGAAAATGTTCAGAGTTTTGATTAAAAATGATTTTTTTTGTTTTAATCTTTTTTATTTTTTCATATAGCTATAACTTAGCCCAACCCTTTATTACCCCTCCCAGAGTGATTGTCACGCGTCGCCACTGCTCCATACACAAAACGTATAAATAAATAGCTTTGTTGCCAAGGATTATTGATTAGGAGAGACCTTGGGAAAAGCAGTAACACAGTTACCGAAAGTCGAAAACAAAAAATACCGAGACATTCTTAAAGAGGGAAAATAGCCAAAGCAATATAAGAAATTTACGCGTAAGCTAAAATACCCAAGAAACACAGCTTTGACTGAAGCGTCAAATGAATATGCCAAAAACGACTGTGTGCGCCCATGGCTGGAAGCGTTAAATGTGTATGGAGTTACTAAATCCCCAATTAACGTGTAAATCCCACCAACTTAAATTTGGGCTTTTGTACTTTTGTCCCCTTGCCTCTCTCACCCCCCCCCCCCCCTTTGCTTCGAAGTCATCAAATAACCTAACCTTCCCACAAACTAAGCTTGTATGTACTAAATCATCTAATCAATATAGTGTCAATTTTGCGGTTCCGTCGGCGCAACCGTAGATAGAGGAGGGGAAGATACCGGAATAAACAAAAAGAACTGGTGCCAACATGATCGCTGTTTTTGTTGTTGATTTGTTTGTTTTCTATTTATGTTTCCTAACAGAGAAACATATATGATTGGCGGATGTACTCACGAGGCTATGTCATGTGACCAAGCCAGAGATATGTTGTGGACGGAGTGCGCCAAGCCCTGCTCGATTACGGAATATTTCGAAGTGTGGACAGCGTTTTATAGAGTGCAAAATACTTTTTATTTTGCGGAAATGGTTAATAGTTTTGTTTAGTGCGGCAGATGCGCCAGTTATGAATAGGCACGTAACCCGAAAACTCAGAAGTAAATAAAGATGTTTACGTTTTTGTTGTAATTTTAATGTCTGTTTACATTGTTTGGAGGTTTATGTTGGCATAATACAAAGGTACTGGTCGACAATGGTAAAACAGTATTTTCTCCTCCTCTATCTACGGGCGGAACGACCTAACCTAACCTATATAATTTATGGGAACGACAACTCGATCTGATTGATCTTTAGGAACGTAGGAACACCACAAATGAAATATCTACCGGTAATGGTTCGTAGAATAGTAGGAAATGAGAAGAAGATAGGAACAACAACAAACAACAATATCCCTTTTACTAACCTAACCCATTTTAAAATTTCAGGAAGTTGGGTATAAAGATTAATTAATAAATAAAAATAAAAAATATGGATATACTAAAAGCAGAAATTGCTAAAAAGCGAAAAGAATTAGAAGATAAAGCACTTCTGGTAGGTAAGAGGTGGAAGAACTTGAGGGGAGGTTTTGCAGCTAGTGCCTCAATATCCAATATCAATATTTTCTTGAAATCGGCATTAAAGTGTCCCAAAATCGTCATTAAAAGCACAGAAATCGTACAATAATGGGCTACATTATTGTACGATTTTTTCAATAAGTATGCCTTGGCGAGATGTAAACATCAAACGTCAGACGCGGAGAAATCGCCCGTCAAAAGTGATCAAATATTCAAAACCCGGCCGATAAAGGCACATTTAACTTTTCATACACATTGCGAAATTGTTTCCTATAGAAGCGCAATCCTTCCGTATACATATTTTAGTAAATTTGAATATCAATAGATTTGTTGTGTAGGCTGCACAAGAAGCAGCAGTTTGGTTTTTCTGTCAGAAGGGGCCCTGTCTCATCATAGTTGTCCCAGGTAGAGCGATCGTCAAAGTCAAGCAATGCCGCGCGTAGTCGGTTCATGGACGGGTGATCCCTTAATATTATTTTCTTGCCTAATAAAACATTTTTTTTTCCGATTTCAAAAAAAATATAATATGTTCCTCGGCACTGAAGTTCTTTTTATGACTCATGTGGTTGACTAAACTCCACATGAGTCATAAAAAGTTTAACTTCAGTGCCTTGGTAGGTACATAAATAACTATTATTACATTGATGCTTGGTTTATACAGCCCCCTTATTATTATTATTCTTGGTAATTATGGAACACACCGCATGCACAGCCCGATTTTCTTGAAATTTTGGCTACCCCCCCATTTTCGAGGTCCCTGAACACGAATCTGACCTCAGCTTTTAGCGCTCGGACGTAGTTTGCGAGAAAATGAATTTTCAAATTTCCTTTGACACCTCACTTTTCACGACGTTATTTGTGGTTATAATCCAAATGGAATTCAGCTCAAACTGATCACCACCCTATTTTGCACCTTTTGCAACATTGAAACTTCGCGACAACCCGCGGAAAACCCGAAATTTTGGCTACCTCCCGACAAAATTTCAAGAAAATCGGGGGTGGGTTACACCATTGGATATAATTACCACTTCATTTTTCATACCGCAGCGCCCATCGCCGAAAAAGAAGGGCATACGCAATATAAAATACGAGACAAGATAGGTCGGAATAATCTCGGACACGGACATCATCCAATCGACTTTGGTAAACAAGCCGATTCATCATCCATCGGACGGTAGAAGTAGAAATAAAGTTATGTGTCACGTGACTCAATCCACCAATGAGAGCGCAAGCCTTATACCGACTTATATACGTCGGACGTATAAATAGCCACTTCCTAAACATTATGCGTGTTACTCGCTACAGATCAAAAAAAGCCATTTTATGGGTCAAAATGTTGAATCACCACGCACGTGCTGTATTGACTCTTAAATAAATCTACTACAAAACGGTACAGTACTAGTAAAAGCATAGCCTCTTATGATTATCCCTCCCTTTAAAAAAATTATAGTATGTTTAATCTTAAATCACCATCATCATCATCAGGGGTGGCCGCCTCTGATCGGCCCGGCACGTAGGCCTCCATGGGCCCATTGTGCCCCCACGTCCGGTATCACAAGGCTTCCAGCATGCCGGCCTTCTTAATGAAGGCCCACAGCTCCCCCATCCTGACACCATACACGTCCTCATCGCACAGCCTAGCCATGCCGAAGGACTCGAATCAGACCCTGTCAAGCGCAGGGCACACTGTTACTAGGTGGTGGGGGGGGGGTCTCCTCTTCTTCCAGGCACCATCTGTACTCCCACTCCTCCTTCACCCCAATGAGGTGGAGGTGGCGAGCCAGATGGCAGTGAGGACCCTCACCAAACCCTTAATCTCCTTTCTTGGCAGACTCAGCAATTCCGTCCAAGACTCCAATTGCTACCCGAGGTGCGTTCTCCAAAAGGGGTTCTGGTCCCATCGGCCGCTCATGGATCCTTCCCTGGCCAAAAGGTTGGCGGTCTCATTTCACTCGATACCCGAATGCCCAGGCACCCAGGACCACCAGTTTAAGCAGACTCGCCCTACATTCCTCCACCAGAGGAGATGTGGTGCGGTTTGCTCGCAACGCTTGGAGAGCTGCTTTGCTGTCGGAGTAGAAGGTCAACTCGTGCCTCCTAACCCGGAGTTTGAGTGATTCCTCCGCCCACAACATAATGGCAAACAACTCCTCCTGGAACACTGTAGTGTGTTCTCCTAGGGAGACTATGAGTTTACAGGCCAGTTCCTTGCAGTAGGCTCCGGCCCCCGTTCCCTTCCCCATCTTGGACCCATCTGTGTACCAGACTAGTCCCTTCCGGGTACTAGTGTTCCCTTCCACAATCTTAAGTGTGAACACCCGAAGGTCTGAAGCTTATGACAAAACCAATGATATGCTCGTTATTACACATACTTGCTACACCCTTGCAAAATTTTGTTTTTGAGATATTCATGATAGGAGCTGGGAAGATGCTCTAGTACCATCATGTTTATAGGTACCTCTAAAATTGAAAAATATTATTAACGAATTTTTTATCGGTAATCTGACCCGCCATCTTATTTAACATAATGATTTTCATCAAAAAATATTCACAGATAAAGTTTTACAACAAGGCAATTTTACAAATACAACATTTTGGAATTTTTATTAAAATATAGTAGGCCGAGAAAACGTTAAACAAATGACATTTGTGACATTGCAAATGTGTTTGTTACATTTTTTAGATTGCGATAAATCACTTTAACTGATGTTCCTGTGTTAAGTCTTTTTAACTACTGCGATGTGGTGTATGGGCCCTGTCTAGATGCTGCGGATAAATGTCGGATTCAGACACTCCAAAAATGTTGTCTAAGATTTATCTTTGGCATACGGAAATTTGACCCAATCTCTTACAAGCTCAAAGATGCCAAATGGTTGAATATGGAGAATAGAAGAATCTTGCATTCTTTGGTTTTTTATAGAAAAATAATGGAAACGCAATGTCCTCCATATCTAACAAATAAGATTAGGTATCGCAGTGATGTACACTCTTTGAATATCAGATTTAGGGGTTATATTTCACCTCCATATCATAAAACAGAGTTATTCAAGTTTTTAAGCTTTATAACCAGTATCATTTTTTCGGATATCTAAAGGTCGATCATTTCAAATGCAAAGTTAAGGAGTATCTACTGGCTAACCAGTTTTCCTCATAGTTTGTCTTTTACCTCTCTGTTTATTTCCTAGCTGACTATTACTTCTTGTCTTGTTCCTTTTTCTCCACCACAGTTCTCTCACATTTGTTCATGTACTCATCTATGTTTACGCACACTACCTACTTTGTTGTGCAAGCGGTTGTATATAATTATTATAATGAATAGTTTGTAATTCATGAAATCCTTTAGGGGCCGAACTAGATCAGTTTTTAATTGTTTTCGGCTCCTTTTTTGCACATTGTGTAAGTAATACTCAATTCTCCTTATTAAGCCGATAATCGATACTAACCATTATTTAATCAACTTCTAGTAGATGAGTTAGATTCAATGCAATATTTAACAAGGAATTAATACAAAGTACGAAAACTTATTTAATACAAAAAAGGAAAAAAATCCTTTATATCAAACCTCCTTGTAACTTTAAATATTTTTAAATTATTTTCCTATTGTTTTTCGCTACCCTTTGATTTGATTGAAAGCCAAAGTCTGTCGTGAAGCTTTCCCATTTATCGCATTTTGTCTTAATTTTTTTGTTAAATATTACATTACATCTGCGGCTCGTCTAATAGAGCTTGATTAATTAACGGTTATCGACTTAACAAAAAGCACAAATAATTTACACATTTACAATATCATTTATTACATGTTACCTCGGCCTATTATACACGGTGTCCCGTTAATAATGGTACATAGCTCTAGGGGGTGTTATTTACACCAAAATAAGCCAATTGGGCCAAACTTGCCTTATCCGAAAGTCGCTCCATTCCTATCTACAGGGTGTTTAAGTATATTTTTTTTTTCGAAATTTTATAAAATCTTGGGCACCGCTGAACGGATCGAGTTGAAAATTTCTATTTTTGGGTTTTTAAGGGTGACCATTTTGAATATGAGGTCAAAAAAAGTGCGTTTAATTTTGTATAAAAAAGGTATACTAGTTGCAACTTCATAAACTTGACCGTTTTTTATCTAGAGGCCATTTTAGTTGGCACGGATTTATCGGGCATTAATTTATAAGCATTCATTATTATCGTAGGAGGCGTGGAAATTGGAAATTTTTATTGTGAAATAAGACAAGCATGAGAGGACTATTTCATTTTTATTATTTACTTGCTCAAAGCAATATCAGTTATTCACAATAAATTTTCAAAATGCCAACCATTTACTTCCAAACATTTCCTTAATCTAACATTTATTTATTTATTTTTGACTTTTAGGTTCCTGTGGGTAATAACAAGCCGCCACAGAGTTATTATTATAATAAGACAAGTATGAGAGGAATATTTAAATAATAATTATTCCATAATAATAATAATAATAATAGGTGTCAATTAATCACTTAATACCTAAGTATTCGTAATTTGGATGTTCAGTAATATTTGTAGGATTGTGGTTTAATTTGTAAATATTGTTGCAAAACATAGGAGGCTGCTGTCAATGAAAAAAATCATAAAGAAGGCTGGTAAACATTAGTCCCTTAGTTTTTCTCCTCGCTGGTTTTGGTATTATGCCTCGACATAATCATTTTTCCAATGCGGAAATGAGAGATATGCTTTGTGTTTATGCTCAAGAAAATTACAATGGTCACCGAACAGCAGAAAGATATTTAGAATTATTTCCTAATCGTCGACAACCCGATCATCGACTCTTCAAAAGGATATACGATAGATTGGGAGAAACAGGTACTTTTTGTCCAAAACACGTTGTAGGAAGGCCTAAAGTAATAGACAAGGATGAAATTTTAGTGTGTATCATTGACGATCCGAGGGCAAGTATAGGGCATGTTTCAGCAGCTGCAGGAATAAGCAAGTCGTCAGTTTCACGAATTCTTCGTAGTGAAAAATTGCATCCTTATCATTTTTGCCCTGTGCAAGAGTTAAAACCTCAAGACCGTCCTCATAGAGTTCGTTTTACACAATTCCTTCTGCAACAACAAAATAATGATCCAATGTTTTATAACAAAATCCTATTTACGGATGAAGCTACATTTACCCGTCGAGGAGTATTCAACTGGCGGAATAATCATTACTGGGAATTTGAAAATCCACATTTACCAAAACAACATCACTTTCAGAATGAATTTTCTATAAATGTTTGGTGTGGAATTCTCTCAGATCATATTTTGGGACCATATGAACTTCCACGTCCACTTAATGGAACTAACTATTTAGAATTTTTAAAAAATGATTTGTCGGAACTTCCAGGAGATGTTTCTCTAGATCTACGGAGAAACCTTTGGTTTTTGCACGATGGTGCTCCTGCTCATTATCCACTGCGAGTGAGGCAACATTTGAACACGAGTTTTCCGCATCGTTGGATTGGACGTGGCAGTGAATTTCCTTGGCCTGCACGTAGTCCCGACTTAAATCTCCTTGATTTCTATTTTTGGGGGCATTTGAAAAATATGGTTTATGGAGACACTCTGAATACTCGAGATGAACTCTGGGAAAAAATTTGAGAGTCTGCAAACACAATTAAAAATCAACACAAACTCTATTTGATGTTAGACAAAATTTAAATGTTAGATTAAGGAAATGTTTGGAAGTAAATGGTTGGCAATTTGAAAATTTATTGTGAATAACTAATATTGTTTTGAGCAAGTAGGTAAATAATAAAAATGAAATAGTCCTCTCATGCTTGTCTTATTTCACAATAAAAATTTCCAATTTCCACGCCTCCTACGATAATAACGAATGCTTATAAATTAATGCTCGATAAATCCGTGCCAACTAAAATGGCCTCTAGATAAAAAAAACGGTCAAGTTTATGAAGTTGCAACAAGTATACCTTTTTTGTACAAAATTAAACGCACTTTCATAAAATTTGGTCAAAATCTTAAGAGACAAAAAAGTTATGAGTGATTATCACATAAGTAAGGCATAATTAGTGCCCTCTTGCGGGAAACTCAAAATTGACCTCATATTCAAAATGGTCACCCTTAAAAACCCAAAAATACAAATTTTCAACTCTATCCGTTCAGCGGTGCCCAAAATATTATAAAATTTAAAAAAAAATTGACTTTAACCCCCTGTAGATAGGAATGGAGCGACTTTCGGATAAGGCAAGTTTGGCCCAATCGGCTTATTTTGGTGTGAATAACACCCCCTAGAGCTATGTACCATTATTAACGGGACACCCTGTAGGTAGAGGCGCGGCCCTTGAAATCGTTCCAATACGTGCGGTTGCAAAGGAGTTCAACTGACAACGTTGCATTATACCTCTCCCCTCTCTTGCGGTTTGAAGGCCAGCTCAGAAAAATAAAAACATAGAAATGGCATCTGTAGGAGGGGTAGCACTTTTTATACTCTTTTATTTATTTACTAGTTAAAGTTTAACAGCGTTGCCAATAATTCATAATGAAAAACTTATTTCTCTGGTAAATTAGAAAAATCATCAAGATCAAATTCCAAATAGTTTTTTCAACAGTGGTTTTCTTTGCATATCATGTAGCGACTAGGGACATACCCAACCAGTTGCAAATACATTTGCTTTGAAGTAAATAATGGTAGGTAGGTAATATATGATATTTATGTATATTTATGAGATCAGGTCTGCCTGAATAATAGGTGAGTCTATTATTTATAATTATCTAGACACTTATTAGGCAGTATTTCTATACTAGGTGGAGTACTTTAACCTGTGATGCAACTAAGGAAACAATAATATACCTACCAATTACCAATACCAATCCCACAATCTGACAGGCGCAAATCCGTCAAGAATTTGCCTCACCTTGTGTTTGACATATCTCGTGCTGTGCCTTTTAGAAGCAATTTTTCGCTGTTTTTAAGAGTTTTCTTAAGTATTTGTGGGTTTAAAGTGCTTATAGACATTTAAGTTATATGTTAAGGGCAAACAAAGTGTATTGTTTGCAAATCAAGCAACTTGCCAAAGGAGGTTACATATCATGCATAAGTAGTACATAGGCGTACCTAGTTCGATGCACGGTAAAAGAGCCAATTACCACCAGAGGCGAATGACGTCATACTAAATCCAATGTGGCGGCTGCCCCAAAACAGCAGACTAAATTTCTTTACCACCCTTGTGACATGGGAATCAAATAGATGCTTAAAAAGCACAAAATAAAATACAAAATATAAATAACCTTTTTAAAAACAAGCTTTTATTTAAGGAATGTATGTACTAAAATGGATAAAATAAGTTTAGGTTTTCGTTAAGATAATTCAATGCCAAACTGAGACAAGCTTTTTTAAATCAAAAAGCTTGTCCCACGAACTGTAAAGAAAATACATACAGTTTGTTCAGCGAATGTTCGGCCCTACGTCACAACTTCCGTCCTTGTCTTACTCATGACTATATGACAGATATCGGTCGTATATTCACGAGCAAGACAAGGACGGTAGTTGTGACGTAGGGCCGAACATTCGCTGAACAAACTGTAGGTACTTTGGCATGTACTTGCTTATCAACCAATCATTGTCCGATAAAATTGATTGGTATCTACTTTTATGAACATTTCACGTGACAAGCTTTTTGATTTAAAAAAGCTTGCCACAGTTGCCGTTTTAGTACATGGCTTAAATAAAAACTAGTTTTTAAAAAGGTTTTTTATTTTTTATACTGTATAATAAGCTGTGTTCACCGAACAATCCCGAACTAGTAACTGTCAATAACATTGATAAGTTTGAATTTTAGAATTGACGCGTACTAGTTAGAGTTAGAACCACTTCGGGATCGCTCTGCCAACACAGCTATTAGGTATACCGAGTTATACGTGGGGTTATATTTTGTATAAAAAAATTGAGATATATAAAGGCAAACATATTTTTTTCCTTATTTTTATAACTATTTTAAAAAATAAGAGGTAAGCCACTGCCTTCTAATCGTTAGCACGAGATCTGTGACTGAAACTGTAAACATTAATTTTTTTATTATGGGAACAAACTTGCCGATACAAAGCCATTTCTGTTTTTTATTTTTCTGAGAAAGCCAGCCATAACCTTAAAATCGTAAGTGACGGCAAATATAACATCTTAGTATGCGACATTGTCTTACGTGTCATTGCCAGATACAGTGCGATAAACAGTAAATTCGGCGCTGTTAGGTTGGCCTTAGATTGCCAGAATAATAGTGGAAAATCTTACAATCCTGCAAACTGACATTGGCGGCTTTTTTCGCAAAAGTCTTTTGACAACCTAGAATAGAGCTGTTCTAAAAATCGAAGGAAGTGGTAAATCTCTTAATTGGGTCTCATACTTTCCTCCGGTACCAAAAAGAACCTCGAAAATCCGAGATCTAAGAGAATTTCCTGATTCGCGATTAACCACTTTCGAGAAACGGGAAGGCTGTAGAATCAACGAAACCTATGGAAAATCCTCTGAAACCACGCTTGGAAATTGCCTGTTTGTTCTTATTTCTCGATTTTTTGGGGGCCCGGGAAGCATCAGAACCTTACCCGAACACACTGGGAAGTTTTAAAAATCCAATTACATAAAACTTTTGGTTCGCGGTTCAGATAAAAAAGTGAAATAAACCAATGTAAAAAAACACTACGAGATTCTTCTAATAAAACAGTCATACTTAGATATACGATATACCTTATTTAACTAATACCACTTTGGCAATCAAAGAAATCCCTGCGTAGTTTCACCTCACGTTACATGAATCTCGAAACACCAAGGAACAGTGTAAAACTTTAAATCCACTTATAAACTATTATAATAATAATGTAGCAATTTAACCTATTTTCGTTAACTGGCTAGTCAACGCAATTTTTATTTTCTATGGGGAGGAGCGGGGTGGTCGAGGGAATGTAGGGGAAGTTGTTTATTTGAGAAGCCGTAGAATTGGCGCAACGTTGCCGCACTTACCCGAAATTCTTGATTTCTTGCCTAGTAAAAACAATTATTATGAGGCTGCGCCTGTACTTTAGTAAAATTTTCAAAACGTCGTATTTGTAAAATAGGTCTGTTGTAAAAACTTGAATTCCTGGATGCTAAATAAGGTAGCACACTTAAGGTATGATATGTTTTTCTAGAATCTCTGTTATGTATCTCTGAGCTGTTAGAGAACCTCTATTTACTAGTACCAACTTGTTCTCTTAAGTTGAAATGTTTTTCCATGGCAACCTTGATTAAATATAAAAATCATATTTATCTGCAATTTGGAATAATGCGAATGCTTAGAGCAAACATATAACATATTTATATTGTTGGAATCGGAAAAATGCATGCAATTCAAAAATCCACAAATATACATGGTGTTCAATTTAAAAAAGTAAGTTTATATTTTTTCATAAATTTGCAACGCTCATTTGTTTTATCTAGTAACAGATCCTAGCAGTTCATAAAAAAACCCTACAACTTTCATTTAAGTATTTTTTTTTAACTCGAAAAATATAGGCTCTAGGGGTGGGTCAAAATAAACGGGAACACCCTGTACAGTAAGGTGGAGCGAAAAATCGAAGTTTCGAAAATCGTTTTGTAATAGTGCGCAAAAGTTGCCAATTGGTATTACAAAATGAATGTCTATTTTTGGTTTTTCAAAAATTTTTCATATTCTGCCCTCCACCGGGCTTTGAAAAAAATATATAAAATATACAATCGTAATCAAAATTTCGAAAATCGTTTTGGAATAGTGTGCAAAAGTTGTCAATTTGTATTACAAAACTAATGTCTATATTCGGTTTTTTAAAATTTTTTCATCTCCTGCCCTCTACCGGGCTTTGAAAAAAATAAAAAAATACAAACTTACGATTTTTACTTAGTGCCAAAAGCATCGAGTGTGACACTCCTCGGTCAAAAAAGTGCACTTACATGCATCTGGCAATGTAAATAACTATTACTCACCAACAGTTCAGACTTATTGCTGTCCACATAAATCTTCCACTGCTACTACCACGTCACACTTGATGCTATCGGCACACAAAACCTAGCTACACCACAGAAGTCTGGTCCAATGTAATACTTTAGAATATACAAAAGGTAGCCGGTTTTGAAAAGCGAGCTTGTTTCGATATACTCAAGCCAAATTAGTCACAGCAGCTGCTGTCAGCTTTGGAAAAGTCAAGATCTACGAAATGCGATAGACATATAGGTACTTTACCTGCTCTGTGATCAGACTGCTGTTGCTGTAGGCTATGTTTTCTGTGCTATGGGTGTACACTTTCTGTTTCGAGGATAGTAGCACAGTAAGCACAGTAGCCGAAATATCTATTTCCTAAAATTGCTGCTTTTTAAACATTGCCACCCACTGCCGGAATTTCCTAAATATTTATGTGTATTGCCAAACATGACTCAAAATTTCTTAACAATACTCCAGATTTCCTACATAATTTTCTGACAAAAAGTACAACAATTGCCTCAATGAGACACCCCTCGGTTTTTCTTTTTCTAAACATGATATATTAAATACGGTCCAGTGCTACCCGACCTAACGCAGATTAACCTCAAGTACGGCTGCAGCAGGTGGTATTTTGCTGAATGGAGAACAAATAATTGGCTTAGAGTGCTGCTACTGTGTATTCTGTACTGATACCACATGACTATTGTTATGTGATGCTGCCAACCTGATGTCACACTCTTATATTCCTTAAACTATAAAGGAATTGAGTTGATGTTGATGCTCCAAGCTCAAACTCGAACTTCAAAAACCAAAATTCAAAAAGGTACATCAGTTGTCCCAATGACACCTTTTACATAAATAATGTGATTTATGTTGTGAGGCCAGCAACATTCAGGCCCACATTAGCACTATCTGCAAATTTTTACATTCTAATGAGCCCACCTGTAATAACATTGAGTAAAACCACCTTTCCTGATTTAATTCGACTGTTTCGACAAATAGGTTTCTATCCAAGTTATACTAGGTACAGATATAGCAAATATTTAAGTAACATGAATTAAATGAAAGAATAATAATATTCATCTGGTGAATGGTAGATACTTTGCTTGTTGCAAACCTGAAAGCCCTCAGTGATAATTCGGATTTTTGCAATGACAGTGATACTATCTATTTTGTAGAATTCTCAGAAGAAATATTTCAAACGTGGAGAACTAATAGCCAAGGAACAAGAAGAATATCGAAAACAACACTTAACAATGAAAGAAGAAAATGATCATATAACAAAAAAACAAGAAAGTAAGAATTTTATATTATAGACTAAACTTAATGCGGGACTTCTTATATAGTTTGACTTTGCCTTTTTTATGAAATACTGTTTGTTACAACAAAGTAAATATCAAATTATAACACAATCAACATATTTATGTGTATTTTCAAAGCTAACTGTGATTAATTTTCAATATGCAAGAGTACATTGCATGGTGGTGGCTGAATTTTGGTGGTGTGTGTCCTCCTAAGTGCCATAATTTATAGAAAAAATAGCAAAATTGTTTTTGTACTTACAGAATTAAGTTTTAAGAAGTTTTAATATATTCAATATATTAATTTTGTATGGATCGTTTGAGAACTTAACTTTTCCTACAACAAATAACTATCCGGGGAGGCTAGCCGCTAGCCTATCTGATGGTTAGGATACGAAAGTCGTAACTTGAATAAACCTTTTTAATAAATGTTTATATGAAAAAATTGGCAAGCATTTTGAGACTAAATCCTTAAGAATTTTCTGTGTTCTGTATCTATCTTTATGAAAACTTTTCGTCTTTCAATTTTATCTTAACATAAAGGAAGTTTTTGGAATAATATTCATTTTGCTTATATTTTCTAGCATAAAATGTTGTGTGAAGGATTTTTTTATTTAAGATTTAGAGCAATCTGTCTCTGCATGGATTTGTAATGAGAAGATAAAGAGACCAACGCCATACCTTTCTCTTGAGTTGTCTTCCTTGTAGAAATTTTATCAACCATTATAAGAAATTATGGGCAACTCTTTGGTCGGTCAGAACTGTACCATCCCAATACATTTTGTAGTTAGGTACGGTTTTCATGAACAGGCTTCAGCATGTATCTTCTGTTCCTGTTCCTCTGTTCCTGGTGCAATCTTGTTAACCGAATCATGCCTTTCCTTATTATTGTTATTATTATTATCATTATTCGACTAGATCAATCTTTTGCTCTAGGTATCGCTAAAAATCATGACAATCAATTTCCCATAGTTGCTTGTCAGTGATTGAGTTTTTTATTAAATTTATAAAAATGACTTATGTCTTGGTCTCTTTAGATGCCAGCACAGCAACTAACATTCATCATAGTGTTCTTCCCAGGCAAGAAGTTATATCACGATTGAGAGATAGAGGAGAACCAATTTGTCTATATGGAGAAACTGAAATTGATTCTTTTAAACGACTTAGAAAATGTGAATTACTGGAACCAGAAATAAATAGAGTAATACCCAACTTTACTTAAACTCTTAATTATTAGTCCATAATATTTTTCATTATTCAGGGGTTTAGAAATGATTTTCAAGAAGCCATGGAACAGGTAGATCAGGCGTATCTGAAAGAAATACTGGAGGTCTCACAGAACCCAAGAGATACAGAGAAGAAAGACAATAAACCACAAGAAACAACTGTCAGTTATGAGGAAATTCGGGAGATGGCCAAGAAGATGGGAAGAGGTGATAGGGAACATGACATGACTGTTATTGTGCATTTTATACAAGTAAGTAATACCAAACAGAAGCTAAGGGAACAGAGAGTCCATGGGTGACATGTCTAAAGAAAGACCACTATAACCGCGGTGGCGTTGCTCGTACCGGCGCTGACTTTTTAGACTGCATGTTTTTCTGCCTTCGATCGACCTCGGTTCGAGGCAGGCACATGCATATGTCTTTAAAGAAAAACACCGCTATGGCTAAATGTGGGTTCACGGTATTGCTCCTAAATAGCTTTACCCGTGTGATTCACTAATTGTCCTACACTCACTGGGATTACTACGGTTTTCTAGGGTTTTCCGTAGTACTGTAGCGAATGCTATCCTAGTTCTATCGTGAAAAAAGTCGGCCCTAGCCGCAAATTGCAACGAAGACAAAATAATAGTAATTGCCCGCCTCCCCCGCACAAGCATGTGGTTGCTTCTGGGGTACTCCTGGTTTGGAGTATTGTGAGGGTGAGAATTATTATTATTATTATCGACTTAGCCAAAAGGCATTCGCACTCCCTCTACGGGGAACATTCACTCCGATCCCGGGTATCCCGGATACCATAAGGATCTGGCTCGGACGAGACCCTTGCCATGTTATCGGGCCTTAGGTGACATTGATGTTGTCGGACGTTCCTGCATTCCCCATGAATTTCCTGACAGTTCGGGCTGTCGCAAGTAGTACCGCTTTCTGCATGGACCTGTAAAGACTATCAGATTATTATTATTATTATTATTATAATGAAATATGAAATATTCTATCTAGAAAAAAATGTTTCAAGGTTTGTAAGTTTTTAAGCTAATCTTTCCACGCTTCTGAAAGGGAAAATCGTATCAGTTATTTTTCAAACGACCGCATATGTTTTTTTACATGCAGGGTGTCCAACTTTAATACTGTACAAATCCGTAAAATCTTCATTTTTGGAGATAATCACCTAAACTTTTTTTTGTTTGAAAGGCCTTCCAAAACCGCTTCTTTTGACCTTCATGCCATTTTCAAAATGAAAATCCAGGGCCGGCTGCGATTTTTTTATACCTGACCCGTATAAAGTTCCAAAAATTCAGTAATTTATGATCGCAGAGATAAGAACACTGTGTATATTTTGTATTGGACCTTTGCACACCAATACCTTGAGTGGTCCTGTTGACCATTCAACTGTTTTGAGGGGATTCCATGGCACACTTGACTTTGCAGATGCCTTTAAAATTCCTATTTTGCTCAACTTTGACGCCCTGCAGAATGGAACTCCCTGTATATTTTTTATTCAAATTTGGTATATAAGGGTTCTGGGATGTTCTGATTAACGCTGTAGGGTCAGATTTTAAATAAACAAATCGTTAAATGGTTTTCGTGAAAATCGGGGGTATAAAAAAATAGCAGCCGGTCCTGGATTTGCATTTTGAAGATGGCAGGAAGTTCAAAAGAAGCAGTTTTTGAAGGCCTTTCAAACAAAAAAAAGTTTAGGTGATTATCTCCAAAAATGAAGATATTACGGATTTGTACAGTTTTAAAGTTGGACACCCTGTAGGTACAACTTAGAACAATTTTCATGCCTGTAAGTTATCATATTTGACAATTTTTCTAATTCAGTTCTGAAGGATGCACAGTTTTAGGGTGTTTCTAGCTTTACCAGAAGTTAAATATATCGATATTTTATTTATTTTATTATACTGTGAACCTTTTTGTACCTTCACTTATCAGTTGGCTTAACAAAAACAACAACTTTGGCATACCTAACAACTGTAACTGTATTAACATTTTCATTGAGCAACCCCATAAACAGGGCCGCGCCTAGGGCACCGGGTTGCAAAACATACGATGGCGCCCCCCCTTTCCCCCCAAAAGACATTAAATTATAAAAATACAAATTATATTTTTTTCTTCAAAAAAAATGTATATGAAACAAAAACTTTAAAAAAACTTATAACAGTGGCCGCACCTACAATCTGCGTTTGAAGTCTTGAAAACGTAAACTGCCGTTTCATGCCTTTTGCCTTTTGCGTTGATTTCTTGAATTATTTGAAGAATTTATTTATCGTTGGTGGTTGTTGGGGCTTTTTTAAAATGCCCGGAGCTCGCTGTGCCGTTGGCACTTGTCATAATAATTATAAATCAACAAGGAATTTGGGGATAATATCTTCTCATCGGTTAGTATTGACAATTTTGTAATAAGTATATTATGAAATATTATTTACTTTCTAAGTTAAACACTATTGTAGTAGGTATTTAACATTTTTTGTAGGTTTCCCGGAGCATATTAAACTTTCCAACATTATTTTTGCACTGTTTTTAATGTATTCCTTTATTTAAACTAATTATAATATGAATTCAGTATTGTATGTTTTTTCTACTCTACTCACATAACCACAAATAATATATAATCATGCTAAAAATAATGAATAAAAAATTACAAAGCTAAAAACAAACTCAAAAACTAAGAAATTTCAAATTTTGCTTCAAAGGCTTCAATAAACTCTTTTTTTTTTATAGATTACAATGTATATAATAATGTAATAATTTTTATAAGAGGCTTACCTAATAAAGCAATGCATTTTTAGCACAATTTTCATAAAAATATTTTATTTGTATTTGTTTACGCGAACTATAATGCCCTAGTAAGTCCGAATCAGAATGCCTCAAGCCTCAAATCCGCAAGAAAAGGACGAAAATGACGTCACAGTTGTCGCTCTCCCAAGGGAGAGCGGTCTCTTCATACACCGTGGACAGTACTGACTACATTTTGTAAAGATCACAGTAATAAATTCATTTAAAGGTATTCTAATTATTGAAGTCCTTGGGTCTAAAATAAAACATTTAACAAGAGGGAATCTTTTAGTGAATACCCCTGTACATAAATAAAAATAAACAAACTGCACATACACATAAACCTTATTGGTAAGCAGTGGCTATAAAATAATTATAGTCACTGGTATAAGTAATTTGGCCCATCTCTGGTTAGAAGTGTAGTTATGCAAATATTTTTAATTCCTTTGTAACAATAAAATCTCACAAAAATTAAATTTGAAAAATATTACCTTCAAGCGTAATTTATTGCCATTAAATGAACCACAGTTCACAAAAAAAACTCATTTTTTATTTTTATGTAATAAATATAAGCAATTAAAAACTGCATAATTCAAATCATTCTTGTAACGCGCCATCCTTAGTTGTGACGTCAAGTAGCTCGTTGGTGGTGGCGCCTCTGGTGGGCGGCGGCACCATGTATAAACTAATATGGGCGGCACATGTATCAAAACTACAGCACCACGCAAGCTTTGTTTAGAAAGATCAACGAGAACGTCCCATCCTTGTCTATCCGTCTTATTATAGTCTTTATATTGTTGATAATGTTTAAAAAGAGTGTGCTATATTAAATAGTTATTTACATTGCGAGAGGCGTAAGCGCACTTTTGTTGGCCGAGGAGGTTGTTTACCGCCTGTGTTGCCTCGGGTCTTAAAACTCTCCCCGAGGCCAAAAAAAGATTACATTACATTTTTCCTGCTAATCTTCATAATAACCATTGTTCAATTATTACTAAAAATGATAATCAGTGATAAATATATAAGAGATAGAATGCAGCAGTAATTAAAGAAAACTTCTTGTGGGATTGAAACCGGGACCTTACCATTCAGTTAAAGAAGTGCTTGTTAAATTTAAACTTTTAGGCGGTTCTTATATTTTTGACATACATCAGATCCCTCTGGAAATGGGTCGCCGAACTGTTTATTTTAAAGTTAAATTTCCATTCTTCCTTCTCTAATTTTGCATAGCTGTCACTCCTGTCACTGCCTTCTGATCGATCGAGCTATATGACGTCACAACCATTCCCGCGCTTTTCGTGTCGTTTCAAATGAATAGCTGAATATTTTGTATGTGCTCGTTCTATAGATAGGCAAATATATTAAAGGAATAAAAAAATTATTCAAGTTCCCCATTGCTTTAGGATGACCTAATCAATGAGAATCCGCTTCAGGTCATCCTAAAGCAATTGACTGGGATCTATCTAAGTTGAGATTCAGGACTCGCTATGTTACATATAATATCTTTTTTAATATTTAATAATCCATAGCTGTTTTGGAAATTTGCTTTCACAATACATCACATGTGAGCTCTCTGTTGCCTTCTTCGAAAAATACTTTTACCTACGCAAGTACTTATATAAGAATAAGAACTTTATTTATTCCTTTGGGCTGCTACACTAAACAGATAGGACACATCACAAAAACAATCAGACATATCTATTCACAATTTTAAACAATTATATCTGACCAAACTCAAAAATTCACTAAAGCTGTAAAAGCTCTGTGTATGTAAAAACTGCTTTAGCAGAGACGTGAACCTGCCTAAAGTTCCAACTTGTTAAATGAACTCGGGTAAATTATAAAAATAATAGGATGCAGTGAATTTAAATGATTTTTTAGTATGAATTATTAAACTTCTGAACACCAAATTTTTCTTTTCCTTGTGAACTGTAGGCATGATTTTCACCATTAGTTGCAAAGTAATATTTATGTTCATAAACATAGCTTAGCAATTTAAATAGAAAGATAACTGTCAGAATATTACTTGCGCGGAAAATATCTACATAGTTTCTATGACCTAAGTTAAATATTAATCTTATAATTCGCTTTTGGGCAAAATCTGGGCTGGATGGGAAAAATAATTTTTTAAATTAAGAATTGCATAGACTTTTATTAAGCCATGAGCAAACCTAATTTATTTAACTAGACCAGTTAAAATTATTATCAAGATGCAATATTAAAAACTTAACCTTGGAATCAAAATGACCATTAAAAGCTATATTACTCAGGCTTGATATTTTGCGTTTAGAATAAAATTCAACTACTACAGTTTCATTAGTATTTATCATTAAATTATTTTTGTTGACCAGCAACTAAATTCTGACATAACATCCAGCACTTTCTTCTGCAAAATATTGGGGTTCTGGTCACTCAGAATGACACTGGTGTCATCAGCATACAAAAAAATTTTTGCCATTAGTTATACACAGGGTGAGTTTTTTCGATGCCCACTATGGAGATCTCGGAAACTAGCAGAGCTAGAACAAAGGTTAAATGGGGAAAGAATTGCAGTTTTGAATGCTCAATATAATGCTCTTTTTGGATTTTTAAAAAAGTTCATGGCTCACTAGATATTTTGAAAAGAGTGATTTTTGCTATTTCATCAGATCTCTGTAGCTCCGTTATTTCTGATTATACAGAAAAACTGTAGAGACAAAAATTGTAGATAATTTTGGGCTTAATAAGATAATCTTATCCAATTTTTTTATGTTGTGTGCGATTTTTGAGATATGACATAAACTTGTGTTTTTTTAAATGTAAATCATAGTTGGCTGTGGCCTTATAAAATCGGCCATTTTTTGAGCTTTCCAAAGATACCTATAATACTCAGCATAGTTATTATAAAAAATAAAAGAGCTATGGCTAATTTTCTGTTTTGTTTTTTTTTTAATTTTCACATAGTCAGCCATGAAATATTTTCATAATTACGTTCTATTTTATAATTAGACATACTTCAAACCTTCTAATATTTTGTTTTTAGCTGGCAACAAAATGTAACAAAATGAAACAAAAATTAAAAAACTCAAATTCAAATTACTATTATTTTAAAAGGTCACCTTTTAAAATAAAAAAGATGTTCAAACAATCCACCATTATTATTTATGCAAATATTGCACCTTTTTAAAACTGAATTTGTCTCCTTTCTTAGAGAGCGCTTGTCAATACTGGCAATTGCTTCTAAAACAGCTGCTCTTAATTCAACAATTGTCTCATATTTTATATTGTACTGTTCCCTACAAAAAGAAATCCAAAACAGACAAATCGGGGGATTGGGGCTGCCAGGAAATAGGTCTATTTATCCCTATCCAACTATTTGGATACAGCTGATCTAGGTAATTTCTTATGGGCAGATAATAATGTGGTGGAGCTCC
This sequence comes from Pseudeuparius sepicola, assembly GCA_963920635.1. NCBI lineage: Eukaryota > Metazoa > Arthropoda > Insecta > Coleoptera > Anthribidae > Pseudeuparius > Pseudeuparius sepicola. The sequence continues at coordinate 30,801,277 of OY987300.1, read as the reverse complement.
ATCATGATAATTTTTGTTTTATTTTGTTACCAGCTAAAAATAAAATATTTGAATGTTTGAAGTATGTCTTATTATAAAATAGAACGTAATTATGAAAATATTCCATGGCTGACTATGTGAAAATTAAAAAAAAAATCAGAAAATTAGCCATAGTTATTTTATTTGTTATAATAACTATGCCGAGTATTATATTTTTGGACAGCTCAAAAAATGGCCGATTTGATACGGCCACAGCCAACTATGATTTACATTAAAAAAAACACAAGTTTATGTCATATCTCAAAAATCACAAACAACATAAAAAATGTATTAGATTATCTTATTAAGCCCAAAATTATCTACAATTTTTGTCTCTATAGTTTTTCTGTATAATCAGAAATAACGGAGCTAATGAGATCTGATGAAATAGCAAAAAATCACTCTTTTCAAAATATCTAATGAGCCATGAACTTTTTTGAAAATTCAAAAGGGGCATTAGATTGAGCATTCAAAACTGCACTTCTTTCCCCATTTAACCTTTGTTCTAGCTCTACTAGTTTCAGAGATCCCCATAGTGGGCATCGAAAAAAACTCACCCTGTATATATGTTCGAGCAAGTCGTTAATGTTCGACATAAATACCAGGGGATCAAGAATACTTCCCTGAGGCATCCTGAGTGCAAGACTACAGGCCCGAAAGGTCCAATCCAGATTTAATAACAAAATTTTTATTTGTAAAGTTACATGATATTTTACATTAATTTCAATGGTCAATTTATCATGGAGAATATGCTGGTGGAGAATCCTTGGGCACTACGGCATTGGCATTGCCTAAAAATATACAAACTTTTTACCTGATCTAATATGCCGGGTGTTACAAAAAGTGTCTCGACAAGGTATGTACTCCATTTTTGCACTTATGCTCTTGTTAAGAGCAGTTAGTTTAGTAAAGACTAAACAAGTTCAAATAAAAATGGTAGAGTTTAATTTCTATAACATAGGTCCACCTAGGCCATGGTTGTTTACATACCGGAAGCACCTCCCCTTGGATACGGCACCTAGCAACCAGTAGCCAGTGGTGTCGCAGATAATTCTATTTCTACCTGAGTGTTAGGATTATATATTATGTTGCAAATTTTGTAATATTTCAGTTTGTCACAGATAGTATGTTGTGTTAGAAGTATTAAAAGTGTCAAAATTGTATTCGATGTACCCCAAAAAGGTTGGTGTAATTTGCTTTTATGGCTAAAATTATTGAGCACGCCACTGCGGGTTGTAAAGTGCGTGGCCAGGAGGCGTGTATTAGAAATTCTTCCCTGTATACCCGGACCTATGTTATCGAAATTGTACTCTACATGCGCATATTGGTTAGGAAAATCCAATACTTACTAGTCGGAGGGACACTAGGTTGGCTATACTGATTGTAGGTTGTGTACACTGGTGGAGCAACCATTTGCTGATTTTGATAATATGTTGCATTTGGATTATTAAGGCAATTCATATTTGCATTTGAAGGAACTACAACTGTTCTTGTAACCACTACTGGCAAAGGTTCAATTAAACGCCCTGAAAATATTAGTGAATAAATAAAAAGAGCGGTGAGAAAATAGAGAAGGAACATGAAATGGACCATTTGGTTCCACATACTTATAACATAAATATACTACTCAATATGGAATTTTTTTATGTACGGCAGTCATTTGTATGAAATGTACATAACGCGTCATATCAGACGCTTCTTTTGACAGTAAATATATACAAAAATTAGTATAACATTCCTGTGTTTTTGGGGGTGGATAATCAGTTGAGGATGTCTATTTCTATGTATCTCATAGAAAAGTTCACTTGCGCTGTTTTTGGATCGTTCTTTTAGTTGTAACTTCTTTGTTGTGGTCTTTTTGGTATTGCAGGTTCGTCTTTTTAGTGCATCTTGTGTATACTTGTTTTATGATGATAAAATTAACCATTTGCATTCAAATTGGCAAAATGTGCCCCAAAATACCTGTTAACTCCAGAATGCGAAAAATACAATTTTCAGTCGGTTGACGGAGGGCTTCTTGGAAATATCTTGGCAAATATGCATTTTTCGGAAAGCTTTATTTGAAAGAAAAAAATGTCTTTTTGATGAGCTAGCTTTGTGACATATTCGAGATCCATGGCATATTTTCTGATATTTTTGAAAAACCCGAAAAGTGGCGACCTTTTTTAGCTTGTAATTTTTTAATTTCAGCAAAAAAGTTTCATAATGAAACCAGTGGGCAAAATAGATTGCTTTAAAGCAAAGCAAGTAGGTTTAAACCTACTTTATCGGAATTTGAAAAAATGCTGTTGGGTGTTCTCTTAGCAACTAAATAAAGTTAATCATGGTATGCCATGGTTTCAAAAAAATTACCTATTTTGTACACCTTCAATCGATATATCACAAGCCCTACATAACCCTTGTGCTAGCTTGATTAATCATTTTTTGAGAAAAAAATTAAAATTTGTTTGGTTTGGTTAATATTTTTAAAAATGTTTAGTAGACAATTAGTAAATTGCACAGATAAAGCTATTAAGGAGCAATACCGTGAATCCACAATTTTGTCCAGCACTCTCTGCCATCAGCGGTGTTTTTCGGTGGTTCATGCACAGTCTTTCTCGACCTCGATTGCAACCAAGGTCGATCGAAGGCAGAAAAACATGCAGTCTAAATAGTTAACAATGCTCCGAACTTCGCCACCAAGTGTTCTAAATATCATTTTTGTTCTTAAAAAAAATTACAAATCAGGCTAGCGCAAGGGCAGCACTTGTGATATACTGATTGAAAGTGCATAAAGTTAATTTTTTGATGCCATTTTATGCTATAAATTGAGTAACTTTTTTAAGTGTTAAGAGAGCACCCACTTAAGCACGGCTTTTTTCCAAATTCTGATAAAGTAGACTTTTGCCCAATTTTCCCACCGATTTCATCAAGAAACTTTTTCTCTAATTCTTAAAATAAAGAAGTTAGGTACAAGCCAAAGAAGGTTTGGCAATTTTCAGATTTCTCAAAAATATTTGTGAAGGTAGGCCATGGATGTCAAATGCGTTTTTACACTAAGCTAGCCCACCAAAAGGCAATTTTTTCTTTCAAATAAAGTTGTTCAAAAAATGCAAGGATTTCAGCTCTTTTTCGGAAGGAACATTAATAGTACTTAGTTTTCTTTCAAGTAATAATAGCTATGTAAATTCCTTTCTTAAAAAAACAATATTCATGGACCACAAAATATGCTGATCCCTATATCTCATCCTACTCAATTTCTTTTTGTGGAGCCACCTTAAAACTAAATCAGATAAATGACTCAAGATGTCATACAAAACGTTTAGAGATGAATTTTTTCATCGATTGGGATCAATTTCTCATCAAATGCGTGCAATGTTTAAAAATCAAATTTTAAGACCTTGAAATCATTCTTGCAGAGGAAGTTGTCGATGTTGTGTATTTCTGAAACTTGGTGTACAGATGATGATGTGTCTTTATGTTAAGCTTCTTGGTTATCATATGGACAAAAGCGCTTGGAGGAGAGTGTAAATGTCAATGGATTACTATCTAAAAAGGTAATATTTAATGGATTATCTGATCAATCTGCCCAAATAATCTCTTTTTCTAATAATAATGACCCTAAAAATTGCAATGATGTTCTTAAGTGTACAAATGCTGATGATGCTTATAATGTATTTAACAATATGATTAATTACTATCATAATAATCTTTCCCTGCATGCATAAAACATTCAAAAACTATCAAAACATTAAGGGATGGCTAACTCCTAGTATAAAAAATCTAGTAAAAAGCTTAAAATTCTAACTCGTCAAAAAAAACTGGGACTGATCAGTATAAACTACTTAAAAAAATATAAAGAAATAATAAATAATCAGAGGCAAAAAAAACTATTATAACAACATAATTCACACATCTGAAAATAAATCTAAAACACTGTGGGGTCTTATAAATTCAAGTATAAAAAATGCTGAGACTAAAAGATTCAAAAGTTGTTTAATAAATTGGACAGAGGAATCGAATCCTTCAAATATTACAAACGCTTTATAAATGAGTTGCTGAATATGCTTGTGCTTCAATTCACGAACTTTAGTATTGGAAGCTACTAATGAAAGAGCCACGGTTCCAGATAATTTTAATATCACTTTAATAAAAGAATGGTCTATTTATATTTAAATAGTAAAACCTTTATGTTTCATAGTAAATCTTAGCCTCAAATTGGAAAGTTTTCCAGATTATCTAAATCGTATATAAAAAAGGTTACCTTAAAGACATCAAATTTTCTACCAATAGCTGGTATAATTAGTATTTTTAAAAGTATAATTAGTATTTTCAAAAGTAGTTGAAAAAATTATAGCAAATCAAATCACACAATATATCGATTCACACAGCATTCTGTCTCCGTATATACATTGCTTCCTTGAAAAATGAACATTAACTGCATTAAAAATATTTTTAATTTAATTTACACACACTTAGACTCCAGTGAGAAAGTAATGGTAGTCTTTATAGACTTAACTAAAGCTTTTGATTGTGTATACCGCAATATACTTCTAAAGAAAATTGAGGTTGATACCAGACATGGATTAAATATACAATATACAAATCACGGATCTTAACTCTTTATGAATCAAACCCTTACTATATTGTAGCAATAAACTACCAAGCAGTGTAAAAAATCATTATAAATTATTTGTCAAGTTAGCAGTCGGTGCTTTTGAAAAATGCTTTTTACTCCTTGAATGAGTATTTTGCAATTTGTTTTTGCTGACTAGTTTTGAACGTATGTGTTCAGGCCCATTAGTTCAGTTGATTACTAGGATAAAATATAAAAAATCGTCAGTGTCAGTGCCAATCAAAAAATAATAAGACATTAGTAATTGTGTCATGAACAGATCCTGGTAATCTACAGTCACAAATTTTTTTAATTGATTTGTTTTTAAATCCGCAAAGGCTATGTAGCTATGATTTCACTTGTCTTGTCATATATCCTTTCTGTGATGATTTTGATGTAAAATTTATTACTATTACCTAGTATTATTACCATTGTCAAGATGCACATATCGAACATCTTTTGTATTAGAAATATTTTTCACAAAATATTGGTTTTATTTCTTCCCGCTTTCGACAATTACTACTATTAAAAAAATCCACCAAATTTTCAGTCATGGTCGTCTCGAAAACTGCTTCATGTTATGATGTTTTCTTTTCCCCCAAAATTTTTTTTAAATCAATTGTTAAGTTTTGCCTCATATCTTTTTCTATTTCTCTGGGTAAAATATTTGCGAAGAAGAAGAAATTTGTAGTTTTTTGGAATAACGTGTTTTCACATATGTTTTTCGCCATGTATAAACTGGGCCCACCTGACATTTCTGGTAGCCTTTACTGACACTTTTGGACTATATTAGAACTACATTAGGGAAACGTAGTTCAGCTAAACATCTAGAGATGGCTCAGAAAAAGCATGGCAAACTCCCTAATGCAAAAAGTGCACAAAGTACTTTATATTATTTTTCTGAACAAGAGCTGAATTTTTACAGTAATAAAATTACAAAAGTATGTGGACCTTGATTTTTGGAGAAAAATTCCTGTTCTTTTTCACTAAATTTATTCCAAATAAAGTAACCACACTATGTGAAGGACTCCAGGAATGCCTATTTATATCTAAGCTTAACCAACACTATAAAGTTCTAAAATTACAAGGTGCCTTATTGTTCAAAACATTATTGTCCCAAAATATTTTATAAAATAAAAACAGGCAAAGTTTTCATGGCAAATTCACAAACATTTTCTTAAGGAACGCTAATCTAAGGGATAAAAGGTGGTATAATTTTATTATTACTTCTTTTTTGGTAATTAATCCTCGAGTAAGGTTTGCCCAGTAATGAAGAGTGGTGAAAAACTAAGTCTAACAGAGCACTCTGCATTTAAATTAAGGTTTTCATCTCTCTTATAGTTGTAGTGTAAGTATAGAACATGTTAGAGCTTTCAGTTTCATCTTTATATTTTCTGATTCTTCCAAATAAGACATACCTTCTATGGGGAAATTGTGCAATGTATCACGAAGACAATCCCTACCTCCGACCATATACGATTAGACAAAGCTAATTAACATTACATCAACATCCTTGAAATCAAACTATCATTGTATACTGTTGGTACCTAAACATTTGTCTAATGAGTGGGAAGGATTCTAAATCACCACTGAAATAGTTGGAAATTTTGTTGATACTTAAGTTAGGGTGGAACGAAAAATTATTTTTTTTTGGAAATTCGAGATAGGCTAGTAACCAAAAGTTGTTACTTATAAACGTTGTTTACTGTACAAAATTTTGACTATAGGACATCATCTTCAGGTTCACCAACACACCTACAAAAGCAAAATGTATATATTTTTCTTTTTTGGAAATTCAAAATAGTATGAGAGCCGGCCACATGATTTCAACTCTCACAAGATTATAGAATAAGATGTTTTGTAAAATGTAGACAGTATATTTCTTTACTTGAAGCGAGTAGGTTGCCTCATATAATATGGGCCCGATCATTATTATTTAAAGAAGTTGTGGTTAACTTTTAGGCAAATCTACTCTCATATGATTAAGTATAGAACAAAATAGGAAAGAAGGCCCATGGAGCAACAATAAAAAAGGGTCCCTTGGTCCTTTAGAAATCCGATAGGCGTATTTTCAGGGCCCCGAAAATCCTCTGTTAAATATGGCGGGAAAGACGGGGGCAAGTCTGGACCTCGGGGACGCGGGATGTGTGCGAAGTCCCACTATACAGTCAATGCCTTGATGCCCAGGAAAAAAATTGTTTTCAAACGTGTTTTTCGGGAGATCTGATGGTATGGCGAGATGGCCGAAGAACGGGTCAATATATTTAACGAAACTTTTTCAAGTAAATTATTTCCCATTTTCGAGTTATTAAAGATTTTCGGCGAAGAAAACGACCAACGCAGGTGGGACACATCTTTTTTACGTGATTGGTCGCCATTTCCCTTCACCTAAAAGCCAAAGTCCGAAAACTGTCAGAAATTGCCCTTTTTCGCCGAGCTACAGCTAGGTAAGTTATTTCGGCTCAGGGCTTTTGGGTCGGAATTTTTAAAGCTTTCCTCAAGTCTTCAGGTGAGGTGCAGTTGCTTCCGATGCCCCCGAAAAATAAAAAAATGAGAAAAAACACGCAATTTCTAATAGCGGTTTCTCAGGATATCCCATCAAGTTCGCTAATTCTACAGCCGTCCCGTTTCTCGAAACTTGAAAATCCGGAGTCGAGAAATTTGGTCAAATATCGGATTTTCGAGGTTTATTTCGGTACTGGAGGAAATTACAAGACCCAATTAAGAAATTTACCACCTCCTTCGATTTTTAGAACGGCACTTTTCGAATTTATCAGAAGACTTTTGCAAAAAAGTAGTAAATAATATGTTCATGGGAGGGGTTGTACCTATTAAAAAATTAAAAACTAACCACAACTTCTTCAAATAACAATGATCGGGCCCATATTATCTGAGGCAACCTACTTGCTTCAAGTAAAGAAATATACTCTCTACATTTTACATCACATCTTATTCTATAATCTTATGAGAGTTGAAATCATGCGGCCGGCTCTTGGACTATTATAAACGTTGTTTATTGTATAAAATGTTGACTCTAGGACGTCAACTTTAGGCGCCACAACACACCTACGAATCAGGGCCGACTTATCCATTAGGCAAGAAAGGCAGCTGCCTATGGCGGCAGCCTGATGGGGGCGGCATTGCGGCATATAAATATTTTAATGAAAGTACTACCCGAAAATGTAAAAAATAAAAATTAAATGCGCATCTTACATTAGTAAACTGTCACTGATCAGGCTTATTTACGACCGCTTTTTGGGTGAACGCAACCAACAGTACAGCTAAAGTTTATACGATTCTACTTGACTTTACAGCTCTGAGATGGCGCTAGTCATGTCATAGTTTTCTCAGTAATTCCCCCAGGCACCATTTTTCATGATTCTCCGAAGCGCGAATGGAGCGAACGACAGACGGGTAGGGGTAGAGTAACGGGTAACTACCGATCCAATAAATGGTTTATTGTTTTATGACCAATCGATCACATGCGGCGTGGCACCCATATAGCCTCTTTGTATCTAATGGTGTGGTACGAGCAATTATTATTATTATTTAAATTCATTCGTGTTTCTGTGTGTAAGATTTCTCAATTAAATCAATTTGATAAGATAACGTATATTATTTAAAAAACGATATTTAAAAAACGAAATTGACTCAGCCGCCTATAGAAAGAAGGCGCAAGAAAAAATTGAAAATGAAAGAATGCTTCTAAGTAAAATTCCAAAAATTCACTGTTTTTTTCCTTCTGTGTCTATACCTATTCCTATTGAGATACCTGCATTTACTTCAACGTCAACAGAGCAAGTAACACCAAACAAGAATGATGATACTCAATCGGTTCAATCAGGAACTACAGAAGAATGAAGAAACTGGAATGATCGCAATACAAATACAATCACCACCATCATTGGTAGTAGAATATACTACATCTGATGACACAGCTGATTGGATCATTAACGATAACACTACAGAAGCAGTTATTAGAAATCCACCAAAACAAAATCCAAATGCTGATTTTATAGCCTCTGCTGTTAAACAGCATTCTACAGGTGTAAATAGATATTTAAGCAAACCACATTTTTACAAGAAAATGTTAAATGGGGAAAAACAATTTGGAGATTGGCATTCTCCCTCAAAAGGTTGTGTATTTTGTACTCCTTGTCGATTATTTTTACAAGAAGAAAATTCTTTTACTACTATAGAGTTCAATGATTGGAAAAATGCAAGCGCAAGATTAAAACAACATAAAGAATCACATAACCATAGATCGAGCATTTTACGTTTATTTACCAGAAGTAAAGTAGTTAACCGAATAGATAATTCTCTTACAAATGCATATAGAAATGAAGTACATACAATATTAGCGTTATGTTTTACAACGCGTCGTTGCAACTATAGTTACATTAACAACCAGAGGGCTTGCACTTCGAGGGGAAAATTCTAAAATTGGATCAGTTCAAAATGGAAATTTGTTGGCATGTTTGGAACTCATTGCTGAATTTGATCCATTTTTACGTGAACATCTTGCTAAATTTGGAAATGTGCGTCAAGGCAATTGGAATCACTTATCAAATACTATATGTGAAGAATTAGTAGTTTTAATGAGGAAAAATTATCAAAAACATTTATTGGTGAATTAAAAAGCTCAAAATATTACTCTTTAATAATAGATTCAACACCAGATGTTTCACATATTGTTCAGCTGGCATTCTTGGTCCGCTATGTTTCCTTCGAAGTTGTGCCCAATGAAAGGTTTCTTAAATATATTCCATCGATTGGCCACAAATCTATCGATTTGGAAATAGCAGTAACTTCAGCATTAGAAGGATATAATCTAGACATTATGGATTGTCGCGGCCAGTCTTATGATAAATATGTCCGGTGCATAGTCAGGGCGCAAGCCAGGATTAAAAGTAAGAACAAACTTGTAGAGTACGTACCTTGTTCATCACATTCGCTCAACTTATCAAGCGCTCTTGCAGCAGGGTCATGTGAAAACGCTACCTTGTTTTCCTGTTTTTTTTTACAAAATCTCTATACGTTTTTCTCAGCTTTGACATATCGATGCGAAATTTTAACAAAAAATCTAAAGTCGCCTGTTGTAAAATCCTTATCAGACACTAGGTGGTCGGCAAGGGCTGATGCTACTAAAGCTCTATATGATGGGTATAATGAAATTAAAATGTCACTTTCCCAACTTAGCACCGATGAAAGTCAAACTGGGGCCGTAAAACATGAAGCACGAGCACTCTGTGAAAAAATGGACGAGTTTGAAACTTCTTTTTTTGCTGTCATTTGTCATCACATTTTAGAGAGAATTAACTCATCTAATAAATATGTGCAAAATCCTGCGCTTGACCTGGGTTCGGTTGTTCAACAACTGGAAGGACTTATAAAATATTTAAACTCAATAAGAAATGATTTTGCAATTTACGAAAAAGAAGCCAACAATATTTTACAAGATCAGACAAAAACGTATAAAGAGGACAGAAAAAAAACGAAGAAAGGTTCAGTTTGATGACAGTGTTGGTGAAGAAGCATCGTTTTCAGAAAGAGATAAAATGAAAATCGAAACATTTTACATTATCATCGATGTACTCATTGCAGATCTAAAAAGACGCTTAGTTGGTTACCAACGTAGTTATGAGCGCTTTTATATCCTAACAAATATGTGGAACTTGGAAAACAAAACAATAGTTAAAGAAGGAGAAAAGTTAATAGACATGTACAAAAATGATGATTTAAAAGCTCATTTAGAAAACATTAAATTTCCATTGGAAATTTGCAAGTATTTAAGAGAAAATGCATTAAAAGAAACATTTCCCAATTTCGACATCAAGTGTCGAATTTACTTATTAATTCCGGTTGCCAATACTTCATCTGAAAGATCAGTTTCAAAACTGTCAAGGATTAAAATCAATTTTAGATCGACCGTGAAGCAAGAACGTCTAAATGCCCTCTCCATTTTGTCTTTGGAATGCAACGTCACAAAAAATATAAGTTATGATGAAACGATTAACGTTTTTGCCCAAGAATGCATACAGAATACATTTTTTTAATTTTAATTTTTGATTTGAAATGATTTGTTTTTGTATTTGTATGTTTTTTTACCACTAATCAGTGTTAAAAAGTTGTTTTTAAAGTTGACGTTCTTTTAAAATAAAGATATGTTATAACTTATCACCATTTTTACTTCAATGATTATTTGTGAAATGGGGATGGGGCGGCAAAAAAATGTGCCTAGGGTACCAATTTGCCTTAACGCGGCCCTGCTACAAATGTAATACTACAATAAATCTAATAAAAAGGTTTGCAGACTTTCTATTTTTATGTTTTGGCGTTGAGTGAAGGAATAACAAGAGGCGCATCTAATGCGGAGATTTCGAGCCAAATTTCTACGCCCCGGCCAACTGCTTTAGGGCGACTTAATCAACGAGAAACCGCATCAAGTCGTCCTAAAGCAGTTGGCCGGGATCTATCGGCACTGACATTTATGTCCCGGGCGACGCCTTAGAACGACACGATCGATGAGAAACCGCTTCAATTCATCCTAAAACAATTGACCGGGATCTATCGGCATTGAGGTTTTGGTATATACGATCGGTTGCGGTGTTGCCAAGTTATTAGATATTTCCTGTAATTTGCTGACATTTTGAAAGTCAGTGATATTCTCGTTTCTGGTACATACTTTCCGAAGTTAAGTTATATGGGGATAACTAGTATTATAGTGCAGCCAAAGTTGGATTTAGCTATACAGAGTGTTCAGTTATGATCGGCATTTTTTATTATTTGATTTGGAAGAGGCCCTAACTTGTTTTTTTTTTTTCAAATGATACGACCACATTTTGATTATGCGAGGTGATTTTACTGTTTAATACCTACAATTTACTATATCAGCATTATATTGAATTTTTTTTATTGTTTTCGAATGATTTGCAAATTTTGTTTTTTCATGTATTTATAGGTGGTTTGTCGGGCCCCAAACATATTGTGCTGTAACTTTGAAATTGGAAAAAATATATAAATCAAAACACACACAATTATTGCTTTCACCATGAAAAACTAAAGTATAGTGTCCTATTGTTTAATAACTAGTAACAGTAGCAACATGAGTTAAAAATCGTTAAAAATGATTCAATTTTCTCTAGCAATTCTACGACATACCTTTACAAAAATTAGCTAAATTTGATTGCTGAGGAAGAAATTCAACTAAGACTTCTTTCTTATTTCCTGGGAGCGAATGAAAACTCAAACTGGAGGAATTGTCAATAGAAAACTTCACATTTTGAGATCTTAGAAATCACGGAGTCACCAAAAACACAATTTAAAAAAAGTTACAGCACAATATAAATATGCAAAATAAGGGAAAAATGCGAGACCATGTTTGGGATCCGACATTAGGCCTATTAAATCGATGAAAAAACAAATATTTGCAAATCATTCAAAAACTACAAAAAAAAAACAATATATCGGTGATATAGTAAATTGTAGGTATTGAACGGTAGAATTGTCTCGCATAAACAAAATGTGGTCGTACCATTTGAAAAAAAAAACAAGTTATGGCCTCTTCCAAATAACAAAAAAATGGCGTTCATAATTGAACACCCTGTATAGCTAAATCCAACTTTGGCTGCACTATACTATAGCGGGCACTAGTAGTTTTCCCCAGATAACTTAACTTCGGAAAGTATTTGGCAGAAATGGGAATATCACTGATTTTCCAAATGTCTGTAATTATAGGATAATATATATAATAACTTGGCAATGCCGTAACTGATCTTCAAAAACAAAAAAACAATCAAATTCTCTCTTAAAGGTGAGTGACATAGTAGTATAAAGGGGGGCTATTCCATTAAAAAAAAACTAACTTTGGTGTGTCTTGCTAACTTAAAAACAACTTTTTTTTGCTTGTGGCATGAAAATCTTACTAAGTTTATCTCAGTTACTGATTTTATAAGCTCTTGTAACTCTGAATCCGTAATTCCTGTTAACATGGGCGTTTCACTTAATTTACACATCTGTCTCTTAAATATATTTTGGAAAGGATATTTTGATCACTGAATCATGTTTAATAAATGCTTTGGACCATCTAAGCAAGATGCTTTAGATTTTATATCAAACCAGGTAGGGTAATACACTCTTATGACGTAGTGTGCTAAAATGCTCAATTTTTCCGAAGACATCTCTGTAGCAGCATATAAGCATAGAATTCTATTGGAGCAAGTAAGCCATCTAGAATGAGCTAGCTGTCCGGGTTATGTTTGTGATAAATCGGTATTATAGTTACCAGCGGAAATAGCTAAACAAGTCTCAATAAATACTTTTGGTCAGTGCATAAAACCTCATAATTTACATTGGGCAATGTAACTTTAATTGGCTTCAATCGTGCAACAGGAAGATTTTTACAGCCTTCTACTTTTTTCCATTTCTCCAGAAAACCCTTGAAGGCCTGTTGTAGAACCGTCTAAAAACTAAACTAAGTGATTTAAAGGTAACTCGTTCTCATGACGCATGCAGACAAATCATGGAATAGGTTTTCCATCCATAGGCCACAAATCCTTGTCGAGAGCACTTGGAAAAGAACCGACTGGATGTGGATCCGTATTGTGAGCAATTAAAGCGTTATGATTTTAATTCAATATAAATTTAATTTTTAATGGCTTTTTCAAAAAAAGTTAAAATGTTACAATTTTCCCTATTTGGGTAACTTGGGCAAGTTTTTAAAAATATCGTATTTTTCCCAAATTTCAACTTAGTGGTGGCACCTGAAGATAGTTACAGAAAAATTAGAAACTTTGGGAAATGTACACTTTTATTACAAAGCAACTTTTGAAAACTAGCCACAAGATAAATTTGAAACTTAATTCTTTCGCTCCACCCTAACCTACATCATCCGTAGCACACACATGGACCTTGCAAAGGGGTTTGAAAACAATTTATGAGGCTGTTTATGAGGCTATTTATGAGTAATTATTAACAATTTTATTATTTATAGTAAGTTAAGTAGAATATTTAGATCACAACACAAAATATGGGTTTATTGTCTCAGTCAATTTTCATCATCCAGGGAAAACTTTGTACAAAATTGTATAAAAACTTAAAAAATAAAAAACTTGTTAAACCGTATTTATATCAGTTAACTTATTTTGCTTGCCGCTTGTGTGTTATATAATAATAATAATAATAATAATAATGGATGATTTAAAACTGATCGCAGCAACCAAAAACCAACTAACGCAAATGCTTAAAATTGTAGAGGAGTTCTCCAGGAACATCGGAATGCTGTTTGGACTGGACAAGTGCCGCACCCTTAATATCATCCGGGGAAAGCTCGAACAAAGCGCACACGAGATGCAGGACGGCCAGGAGATCGAAGCAATGAGCAAGGGAGATACATACAAGTATCTCGGGATGAAACAAGCTCAAAGGATAGACCATCGAACAATGAAGACTGATTTAACGAATGAATTCATCAAGAGAGTAAGACAAGTAGTGCGAACTGATCTTAACAGCAGGAATTTGTTTAAGGCCCTGAACACGTATGCGTGCTCTGTACTCAGCTATTCGTTCGGAATAGTGAATTGGACCAACACGGACATCAACAACCTGCAACGAAAAGTTAGGACACTACTGACAAAAGCTCATAAACATCATCCCCGTAGCGCCGTAGAAAGAACAACTCTGCCACGTCAACTAGGAGGAAGAGGATTGGCAGATCTCAGCAAGCAATTGGACCAACAAATATTAAATCTGCGTAATTATTTCTACAGGCAGGCCAACAGCTCCACACTACATAGGGCTATATGCGGAGCAGACGTCTCAACACCGCTACGTCTGACGGAACACGAGCGTCAAAATCACCACCGAACCGACAACGATAAACTACAGAGGTGGTTGGGGAAGCCGCTGCACGGGAGGCATCCTAATGAGGTTAACCAGGAACATGTCGACAAGTTAGCGTCGAACTATTGGCTGACCTCGGGACGAATGTTCCCCGAGACGGAAGGCTTCCTACTGGCCATACAAGATCAGGTTATACCAACTCGCAACTACCTAAAATTCATTGTACGAGATGCATCGGTAGTGGATGACAGATGCAGATACGGGTGCCCAACTTCAGAAACAATCCAGCACATTACAGGAGGATGTCAGATGTTCGCATCAACGGAATATAAGGAACGACACGATTCGGTTGCCAAGATCTTGCACCAGGAACTGGCGGAAAAGCTGCTGCTTGTGCAGGCAGAGAGGGTCCCATATTACAACTACACACCTGAGCCTGTTCTTGAGAACAGCAACTACAAGATGTATTGGGATCGTACAGTTCTGACAGATCAACGAGTTGCCCATAACAGACCGGACCTTATAATAGTTGATAAAATTTCTAGGCAGACAACTCTGATTGATGTGGCCATCCCGAACAACAACAACCTGCGTGTGAAGCAAGTCGAGAAGATCGCGAAGTACAGAGATTTAGAAGAACGAATTAGAAGGCAATAGGAAATGGAGAACGTCCAGACGATTCCAATCATCATGTCAACAACTGGTGTTATACCAAAAAGTTTGCTGAGAAACATCAAGGAGCTGGGTCTAACTGATAGTCTTTACAGGTCCATGCAGAAAGCGGTACTACTTGCGACAGCCCGAACCGTCAGGAAATTCATGGGGAATGCAGGATCATCCAACAACATCACTGTCACCTAAGGCCCGATAACATGGCAAGGGTCTCGTCCGAGCCAGATCCTTTTGGTATCCGGGATACCCGGGATCTGAGTGAATGTTCCCCGTAGAGGGAGTGCGAATGCCTTTTGGCTAAGTCGAGATAATAATAATAACAACATGAACATCAACAACAGGGGAGCCAAACGAGAACTAGGGTTCCACCCACCGAAGGTGCTGCGCGGGAACTTCAGCCAGCGTTCACTCAGGCGGGATTACAGCGACGACGCATGAAATGGACTGGATCCATGAATGAATCGATTATGTGTATTTTTTACATGGTGACAAACTTAGGACAAGAGATGATCGGCTACCGACAACAACTACATGCAGAGTTCTGCAGGGAGTTTCCACACATGCAAGTGTCTGAACAAAGACTGTCAGATCAGTATCGAACTATTCTATGAAATAACTGAATCCCAGAAACGCGACTTAACGCTATCAAACGGGAAGTTGAGCTAGAGATCCATGGTGAACACCTAGACATAGACTACAACAACGGGGAAATTCAAGTGCCTGGACCACAACAAGAAGCCGGAACGGCAGAGCGAACAACTGAGAATCGGGTAATTTAAGTGCCTGGACCACAACAAGAAGCCGAGACGGCGGGACGAACAACAGAGAATCGGGAACCAGTTAACGAAGAACACTTTGAAAGCCTAGATACACAGCTGAGCGGCAATCATCACTGCAATGGGAGCCAAGATCCGGACGGCTCAAGAGTTAAATCGTGCAAGACCAGAACCACGAATGGCTCAATGGGAGATGCGACTAAGTCGGAAGATCGAGAGTCTCCGTAAAGACATAGGACAAGTAACGGAATATATTAGAGGAGTTAAAACTAGAAGGATCCAGAGGGCGGTGCAGGCAATAATGAGCCGCTCCCAAATGCATTCTCAGCGTGACCCCGCGAACATCACTGCTCAACAATGTCTTGATACATTAAAAGAAAAACTTTCTGTTTTCGCAGGGCGTCTGACTAGATACTTACAAGGCTAGTAACAACAGGAAACGAGACAACAAACTCTTTGAACGATCAGAAAAGGGTTTCTACAGTGCTTTTAATTCTAGCGCCGATGCCACAAATACGAATTACCCTAGCAGAGAACAGGTCGACGGTTTCTGGAGAAATCAACTTGCCACACCAGGTCCATGCAATGTCAGTGCAAGCTGGATCAGTGAAGAACGCGAGATGGGCGGGAACTATAGCCAGATGCAACACGAGCAATTCACAACCGAAGAGGTCTCCAATGTCATCAAGAATTCCCACAACTGGAAGGCACCAGGTCCAGATCATCTCCAAAATTATTGGATTAAGAAGTTGTGTTGCACGCATGAACAAATAACTACCTTAATTAATGAAGTCTTGCTCGATCCTCTGAAAATGCCATTGTTTCTTACACAGGGTGCCACCTACTTATTACCAAAAGACCAGCGGAATACGGATAACCCTGCCAAGTACCGCCCAATAACCTGCTTGCCTACGCTGTACAAGATAATCACATCTTGCCTTACGCAGCGAATATATGCTCACTGCGAGCGGAACAACATCATGGCAATACAGCAGAAGGGCTGCGCGAAGGACGCACTGGGATGCAAAGAGCAACTCATCGTAGACTCTGTCATCTGCAACCAGGCTCATTCCAAGCAACGAAACCTCTACATGGCTTATGTGGACTACAAAAAAGCATTTGATTCCGTACCTCACGACTGGCTCACAGGTATCTTAAAGCTGTATAAAATAGATCATCATACAGTTTCCTTTTTAGAACACGATATGACAACCTGGCGCACTAAGATACAACTCAGAACCGCAAGCAGTAACATCGAGACCGACACAATCAACATCCGAAGAGGGATTTTCCAAGGAGATTCACTCAGTCCACTGTGGTTCTGCATGGCGATGAACCCTTTATCACATCGGTTGAACTCTACAAAATACGGCTTCGCTATCAAAAGCAACAACGCAGAAGCGATCAAGTTGAATCATTAAAACTGATGGCCGCAACCAAAAACCAACTAACCTCCAGGGACATCGGAATGCAGCTCAAAGGATAGACCATCGAACAATGAAGACCGATTTAACTAATGAATTCATCAAGAGAGTAAGACAAGTAGTGCGAACTGATCTTAACAGCAGGAATTTGTTTAAGGCCCTAAACACGTATGCGTGCTCTGTACTCAGTTATTCCTTCGGAATAGTGAATTGGACCAACACGGACATCAACAACCTGCAGCCAAAAGTTAGGACACTACCGACAAAAGCTCATAAACATCATCCCGTAGTGCCGTAGAAAGAACAACTCTGCCACGTCAACAAGGAGGAAGAGGATTGGCAGACCTCAGCAAGCAATTGGACCAACAAATATTAAATCTGCGTAATTATTTCCACAGACAGGCCAACAGCTCCACACTACATAAAGCTATATGCGGAGCAGACGTCTCAACACCGCTAAGTCTAACGGAACACAAGCATCAAAATCACCACTGAACCGACAACGATAAACTACAGAGGTGGTTAGAGAAGCCGCTGCACGGGAGGCATCCTAATGAGGTTAACCAGGAACATGTCGACAAGTTAGCGTCATACTATTGGCTAACCTCGGGACGAATGTTCCCGAGACGGAAGGCTTCTTACTGGCCATACAAGATCAGGTATACCAACTCGCAACTACCTAAAATTCATTGTAGGAGATGCATCGGTAGTGGATGGCAGAGGCAGATACGGGTGCCCAACTTCAGAAACAATCCAGCACATAACAGGAGGATGTCAGATGTTCGCATCAACGGAATATAAGGAACGACACGATTCGGTTGCCAAGATCTTGCACCAGGAACTGGTGGAAAAGCTGCTGCTTGTGCAGGCAGAGAGGGTCCCATATTACAGCTACACACCGGAGCCTGTTCTTGAGAACAGCAACTACAAGATGTACTGGGATCGTACAGTTCTGACAGATCAACGAGTTGCCCATAACAGACCGGACCTTATAATAGTTGATAAAATTTCTAGGAAGACAACTCTGATTGATGTGGCCATCCCGAACAACAACAACCTGCGTGTGAAGCAAGTCGAGAAGATCGCGAAGTACAGAGACTTAGAAGAACGAATTAGAAGGCAATGGGAAATGTACAACGTCCAGATGATTCCAATCATCGTGTCAACAACTGGTTTTATACCAAAAAGTTTGCTGAGAAACATCAAAGAGCTGGGTCTAATTGATAATCTTTACAGGTCCATGC